>JAFBMS010000098.1:1395000-1422500 GCA_019788955.1 Albula glossodonta | reverse complement strand
TGATCCTGGGAATAACATAAATGTTAGATCTTGTACACTCTAGATATCTTCTAAAATGTACTTAGTCTGGAAATATCGAGGCCAAAAATGCTTGTATCTCATTTTTTTTATTGATTAGCTTTGACCTGTTTCGCCTCAGAAACATCAGTCAAGTTGTTCCAGCCCAGCATGAGTTCACTCATTTGTGCGTTCAGGACCCGAGGGAAGGCAGGGCCTTGTAAATCTAAATTTCCATTGGATAAGAGACCTGTCACTCATTTGTTGTTAGTTTGAGAGTCTGTGGGGGGGGGGTACACTTTTACTGAAAAACACAGCTTGACTGAACCGAGTGGAATGCCATGATAAAAATGTATATAGGTCATTGAAGAATTTTCAGAATTTGGATTATTTGACCCAATTTCAAAGGGAAGGCAAAACATTTTTTCACAGAGTTTAGCTGTTTGACTGTTTGGATTTTATAATTTGAATATTTTCAATGCTAGTTATTTTAATGCTACACCTTATGCCAAGAGACAAACGTGTAGCATTTATTTGGGTTTTATATCAAATATTTGGGTTTTATATCTCCCCTGTATCACACAGACACAAACACACCCAAGATAGACAATATTGCTATTCCACAAACTAGCTTCTCCATTTACTCCTACGGAAACGATCAAAAAAGCCCCACCCCCTTTGCTTTCTATCGACACCATTCAAAACCAATCTTCACAAAGTCGATTTTTGGGTGCCAGCATTCCACTCTTACCACCTCCTTGAGTTCCCTGTCCTCATAAACTGCCTTGTGTAGCGACAGTCACAGCTGGGAGGGCCTGACACCGCCATCAGACAGGCATCCCACTGTGAGGGGAACACCAGTCTCCAGCGGAAATGTCAACGGTAGGCAACAACACAATAGTCTTTCATTCCCCATGTCAGTCCCATGAGGCTTTGCAGCAGTGGATCGGCATTTAGGCAACAATGCAGCAAATACCAAACACCGAAGATGTTGAGCGTCACAGTTACAAGGCTATGCCTAAATTATGGCTTCAGCGCGGGTACTCATTTTCACTGTGCACCGCCGAGCTTCCAACGTTTTTGTTGTTTTTTGTTCTAAATAATTTCCTGATTAAATCACACAAATGTCCCACAGTCTGTTGTGCTGTCCCGAGGGAGCGTGTGTTTTTGTTCTACTGTCGTGCTTGTAATGAGTTGCACAAAAGCACCATCATTTGAGAAGAATATTACTTTGACATTGATGAATGGCTAGTTTAAGCACTTTTTCTTTTTTATCAAAAAAGGACTTGAAACTTTAGAATGGGTTACCAGTTGGCATGGTGTGTAATTATATTGTTTCTCGACAGCTATGATACCAGGTAATTATATTTGAAAATGAAAATAACTTGCAGATAAAACAAACGAGCAGTATGCACAAAACAATGGCAAGCTTTTCTTATGCTCAAGGTGCTGAAGACATTCTGAGCAGCAAGGTGGTTAATGACATCTGCAAATGTCAAAACCAAGACAAGGAAACAAAGTTTAATTTAGCGCAATCTTAGGCTGTAATTTGCATCCTATGATTGTAATAATTATGGATGTGGGGTTCAGTCTGAAACAAGGGTTCTCAAACCCACATTTTTGCTCAAGTACAGAACAGAATAAATGCGTGGTCATCACTGCACATTGCTATGCAGAAGTTTGAATGTACATGCTTGTGTAAATGTGCATGTGTGCATACTGTATATGTATGTATTTAGTTGTGCATGTCCATATGTGTTTGTTGTTGTGTATGTGTATGTGTATGTGTATGTGTGTGTGTGTGAACGTGTATGTTAAACATCATTATTGCCACACACACTGAACATACGTGTGGCAATAAAGATGTTTAACACACATACACTTACAAACACATATGCATGTGTAAATACAAACATGCACACACACACACACACACACACACACACACACACACGTAAATACATGCATGCACACACACTCACAGATGTAAATACATACAAATACAGTATGCACACATGTGCGTGAACAGTATAAAAATGCTGTAGCATGTGAAGGTATTTATGTGCATTCAAGACACTCAAATGATGAACACTTCCTGAGGAAGACAGTGCACTCATGATACAGAGGGAGAATGGTCACTGCAGCAACAGATTACATTACAGTCATTTAGCTGATGCTTTTATCCAAAGAGACTTACAGTTGAGTAGGCTAACCAAGGGTCAAGGCCCCTGACAGCAATGTGGGGTTGAGGGCCTTGCTCAGGGGCCCAACAGCAATGGTGTTCTTGCTGTGGCTAGACTTGGGCATGAACCACCGACCTCAAGGGTTCCAGTCATGTACCTTAGCCACTAGGCTACAGGCTGCCCCCTGAAGAGAGGAGAGCGTGCATGGGAGAAGAGCAAGCGAGCGACCATCGATCGCACGCCAACGCGAGAGACACTCAACAGAGACCTCTACCACGGCACATGCTTTGCTCCAGTGTCCTTCCTCACGGAGCGCCAGATGGATGGGTCAAAGGAGCGGAAAAAAAATGATGCGATCGTTGCAGACGCTGATTGGGAGGGTTGGGGTGAGGGTGAGGTTGGGTTTGACAGCAGGGAGGGGCGGATCCATCAACAATGCCCCCCCCCCCCCCAGTATGAGATTGATGCAGGGAAATTCAAATCTCAAACAGCATTTGAAGATTGAAGTTGGTCAGCAAGGTTAGAGCCCCTGAGCTCTGGGAAGTAGGGTGTCTTAACCGGAGAAGTGTGAGGGTGTATGTGTGTGGGTGAGAGAGTGAGTGTGTGTGTGTGTGTGTGTGTGTGTGTGTGTGTGTGTGTGGGTGTGACGGGGTAAGGGGGGGAGTTGATGGAGGGGTGATGGGGGGCAGGGAGGCAGGGACTGGGGCATTGGTCCACAGCCTCTGGGCTTCATGCCACAGTAATTCCTATTACATTATTCCAGTTTGTTTCTGAAGCATCTCCTCCTGGTAATTGTGTGCATTAATCTTGTCCAACGACCTCTCCACTCCTATACTCCTATTGTAACAGGGTTGATATTTTTTCCTTTCTTTTGGCATCAAACACTTCTCAGTATATGCTTTTCTGTCATACTTCCACATAAAGACCAAAATAAATAAATAAATAAATCTAATAAATGAATAAAAAAATAAAAAAGGCGGTCCAGTATAGTTTCAGGTTTTTTAGATTCTTTGCGTCAATGTGAGAAATAAATCATTCATCCCCCTAGATAATGGAGAAGGTTAACTTGCCCCTGGCCACTGAAAGGGCCCACACAGGGAGGAGACCAGGAGGCACCTGGCAGGGGACTTGGAGGGGTCCTGAGAGAGCGAGGCACCATTTACTCAACAGTTTGCATTCATACTACTATTGTTTTTATACTTTGATAAATTATCATCATTAATGGTTATCAATCAGCTTGATTGTATGTTTCCCTTTTTTTTTTATTCCTTTGGTTGTGTTTATGATTTCATTTATTTTATTCTTCTGTATTATGTGTCTTATTCATCGCTGTTAACCATTTCATTGTTATTGCTTAGGTTCAGTCATGCCAATAAAGGTATTTTTAAACTGAAATCGATAGAGTGAGAGACAGAGAGAGAGAGAGAGTGAGAGAGAGGAAAGAGAGAGGGAGGGACAGAGACAGAGGGAGGGAAGGACAGCATGGTGTGTATATATGAGTATATATATACGAATATGTGGTGTATGAATACATATAATGTATGTGTGTACACATATTTATTTCTTTATTTATTTTACCTTGTCTTTCTTTGCTATGTTTAGTTATTTTAAGCATTGTAAATCACACTTTGCATTGTAGTTAATATGTTTTTTATGTGACTTTGTATGTTGCTTTGGAAATATGACTTTTGTTGTATTGCCAATGAGTCAAATTGAAATTGACAACACTGCGGGCAGGGAGGGTGACACTTTCAATCTCAGTCAATCAAAGAGTTTATGATCACATGCAACATAACAGATAGCAGCATTGCAGGCTGTGAAATTCTTTGTCCTCACTTCCCCATTAAATGAATGATTAGATATGAGGGCTGGAGTGTATTTCGTACGGGGATAACTGTCCAGTCTGGGGCCTAGCTGCAAACTTTAGATAGATGATAGATAGATAGATAGATAGATAGATAGATAGATAGATAGATAGATAGATAGATAGATAGATAGATAGATAGATAGATAGATAGATAGATAGATAGATTTATTAATCCCCGAAGGGAAATTAGATTGTCATAGCAGTCCAGTAAATTTGAATACAATAAAGATACAATGGAATAAAATAAAATAAAGTACTGAGGTCAAGAGAATAAAAAACAAGATATAAACAAGATATACACATACCTTAAATAATTTACTATGAATATGTGCATAGTATGTGCAATAGGATGCACTACCATCGTCTGCCTGTAGGGGGACAGGAATTTGGAGTTCAGTATTCTGACGGCTTGTGGGTAGAAGCTGTTTCTGAGTCTATTTGTTCTGGTCTCGGAAATAGCTTCTACCCACAAGCCAATCTGCTTCTGAGGGTCCCACTACCCACCCAGGCCTTTTATTTACTGTATTCATTTTCCACTGTCCAACACACAGAAAAATGCAGGTTTCAATAAAGTCATTTATTTTTTATTTGGATTTTTCATTCCTTCCCCCAATCACCCCCTCCCCCCAACCCACAACCTTCTTCAGCTGGCTCCTCGGCTAGTCTCGCCTGTCAGATTTCATTACGGCCCGTGCTAGGAACCTGACCTTTCAACATCCCAATGGGAGAGAGGGCTGGAAAGAAATAAAGCACCAAATAAGGCTCCACTTAGTCTGACAAAAAAATCCACTGAATTTAAATGCTCTTTCCATACTTCTCAAAAAATACACTGAATTTCAATGATCTCACCACAGCTACTTGCACTACCATCCTCTGCCTGTAGGGGGACAGGAATTTGGAGTGTGCATTGTATATCCATTGTAAATACATAATTATTCATATTTAGCAACTATTGATATCCATCAGTGCGAAACTAGTTGAACACGAACACAACTGCAGGGTCCACTGCTCATGTATAATATTCTAACGTATAATATCAATACTAAACCTGAATGTATTTTCATAGACTGAAACCTATTTACTGTGGTATTTAACAATACTACTACGGTTATTACTAGAACCACTTGTAATAACTACCACTGCTATGTGTATTGCTCGCATAATAATAATAATAATAATAATAATAATAATAATAATAATAATAATAATAATAATAATAATAATCAGAGGTGTAGTTGCAGCGAGCTGTGGTCGGTGGCTAAGCTCCACAGACTCAGCACGTTTGGAAGAGACCAGGATGTGACAGATGGAGGCCGTAATGGATCATTAGTGCAGCTTTGATTCTCAGACGCAGGAATGAAACCAGAAAGGTGCAGATGTACTGAGGAGATTCTGCGTGTCAGCAGCAAAATACCCCACTAAAAATATAGCTCTTTCCTCATTTTTTCGCATACAGCTGCATTATATATCATGCACTGATTTGGCTTTAAAGATACCATTCATAAAGCTGTCCCATTCGCTTTTCAGTGAGTATCTGCACTGTATTCTATCTTAACTACATATTATGTTCATTTTATCATGTGCTTAAAGGTATGTATTATGATACCTTTCACCTCAGTTTGCAGTAAATCACTGAGACAATATATCTTTCTCCAACAAGGCAAAAAAAAAGAAGGTGCATAATTTTAGGGCACTTATGACACGTTAATTAACACAACCATGATCAAAATCAAAGGATGTTCAGTAATGAGATAGTCCATTACCTCAAGGAACCGTTTCAGTTGATTGTGGGAGCTCCATTTGTTACGTACCGGCCCTGACATGACTAATGCTCACTTCTGTCTCAGGAGTTCTACACTTTGGATAAGTGTGATGCACTGACCTGTAAACATATGCAGTCACGGTTGCCACGGACACGTGTTCTTTCCCAGAATGACTCAGAGCTAATCAATCATGGTCACGCCCCCTGGTGGCCACTTTCACGTGAGCTGAACCTTTCCTCTTTCCGTACACTGCCATGACAAGCATGTTGTATGAGCATTATTTAGTTCAAAGTTACTGTGTGTGTGTGTGTGTGTGTGTGTGTGTGTGTGTGTGTGTGTGTGTGTGTGTCTTCCTGTGAGAGTGTGTATATGCATCTATCATCTACCTTTGTCAGCATGAAGGGGTGCTGTAAATGGGATATAACTAACTAGCTTGCGAACATTGGCTGGTTTGCTCACAGATTAAACTACAGGAGTATATGTGATAGAAAGTCAAGGAAACCTGCAAGTATAATTTTAAGGCTTAAAATGTACTGGTTAAAATCACCGAGTTATGTAAATGACTGGTCTCATTGAATAATTTAAGGAAATCCGAAAAACAGAAAGATCTCTCCTTGTCCCACTCTTCAACGCAGAGAGATCAGCTCACACTGCTCTTCACCATAGCCTACAGATCAGAGGATGGAGTGTTTTCAGTTGTTCACATGCTGTTTATCTGTTTTCACACAAAAGAAACGGGGCTATGCTGTACATCTGTGAGACGTATTCTTTGTGTAAATAAGGTACACTATGAGCCACTTACCAGAGGCCTAATTTAAATGTGTGTATCAATTTGTAATTAAGATTGCCAGCCTAACAAAGAGCCAACTTTTACAGGTCATTAACAGCACATCCACACTTTCAATCTGATTCTGTGATTTGCATTGAGACTGTCGTCATTGAGCGAGAAGCATCACGATCTCAAAGCAAAACAAATGCTGAACACATTTAGACAAGCAATTTCCTGCTTTTTCAGAACCCTGATATGTCCCATACTAATTTAAGTTTCATACTGTGACTACACATTCTGTTTTCTGTTCATTATGTTCAAAAAAGGCTCATTTTGACACATATTATTCTGTTTTTAATTAGGAATGATCTGTTGTTGTCCAGTGTTCATGTTATAGCTATTGACTGGAATATTGAAGAAATTAAATATTTTGGTAATTACATAAGCCTTTTTTGTGGTTAACTATACACAGTCATTTCTGTGTTCACTGCGCTCATTTTAATTGGTACAGGTTTATCTGACCTGACATGTTTCCAGTGCACCCCAGGTCTAAGGGGGTAGGGCTGTCACCTGTGGGAATGACAGAATGCGTTTAAGCCACTGAAATTACTGTTACATTCAAACAGAGAGAGGATCGGTGAAATAAATGAGTAAACGTCTTACACATTCATTTTTTACATACACACAGGAATGAATTGAAAGAGACCTCATAGGGACTTTAATGATGCCAATGACCCCCCCACTCAACACCCCCACCCCCCCCCCCCACACACACACACACACACACACACAGACAGACACACACACACACTAGCACTGCATTTGCATATAGTTTCCATCTGTACTGTTTGTAATTTCAGGACAATATGAGGACACAGTAAAGATAATATCTAATTCAAATGTGGAAATGTGGTTCTCCATCTTATCTCCCTCTCTGTGTTTTTCCAGAGGGGTACTGCTTCCTCCCACAGAGGTCAGAGAGAAATAAGAAAGAAACACACACACACACACACACACACGAACGCCTGCACGCACGCACGTACACACACACACACACACTCACACACACACACACACGCACACGGAGTGGAGCAGCACGAGCTGACAGTGAGTGAGCAGAGAGCTCAGACAGCAGGTCATGTTGGAGGCCATTGACGGAGGTTGTTTAAGCAGCACCAGCTGCAGGGGAGATGGGGGCTCCTAGGGCTGTGTGCTGGGGACATCATGGCAGAGGGTGCTGGGTGTTCTCACTGAGAGCTGCCACACAACACACAACTCTTTTGCAATGGGGAAATCACTGTCCATGTTAGCTGACAAAGCAATTACTGCTTCATGGGAAATATCTCACCCTCCCTTCTTCCAACTCTCTCTCTCTCTCTCTCTCTCTCTCTCTCTCTCTCTCAATTTCAATTTTACAGTTTTTTTCAATTGCTAACATGCATTGGTCAAAACTGTTGTCACATTGTCAAAACTCTTCACACAGTCAGCGAAACAGAGGCCTATGTGGACCAAACTGAATCATTTTTCATTGCTTTCACACAATATGCATTCAATGACCACATTCTCCAAAATCCATGAACTCTTTTCTCATTCATACTCCACCACCTACAAAACACTATTATATTTGCAGCACATTTTTCAAAGGGTAACACACAGTTTTCAAAACTCATTCGAAACAGAATGATTATGTTATGGTCGAACAAGCTTCTTTTGGGACATGTATGAAGTGTTTTGGGGGTTTGAGTGAGTTTTGGAGGTGAGATGAACTGTTTTGCCAAGATGCATGTTGGTAATGCAGACTGTATGAAGAGTTTTGAGAAAGGGGCTTCAGTATTGACCGATGCTTGTTAGCAATTGAAAAAAAAACTGTAATAATGCTTTCTTCGCATGACTGCAATATTTCCAAAGCTAAAACAATGAAATAGTTAAGTCACACATGACAAACATACATAACACAGTTGAATAAAATAAATAATATATAAAAGGGAAAGGACAAAGAAAGAAATGGGACAATGTACAACACCGCATGACAAATACTCTTCCTACCCTCCCTCTCCCCCTAAAACTGACCCACAATGCTGCCTTTCTTGGTGCATTGTGGGTGTATCTGTGATGGGGAGGTCTGTGAACCGTGGCTGCCATTTGGAGTGGTGTTGGAGCTCTCTATGGGGGATGCTGAAGAAATATGTCTATGACTGTGTGCGCCTGTGTGCATGACCCATACTTCAGTACATTTCATTTCACCGTGTCTCAGCAGTCACTTGATCTCTCTCTCGCCATTCACCTGGGCTTAAGCCAAAAGATGGCAGAGTCCAGCCCCTTATGAAATCTCCATTCCTTTCCTCTAAATATTCTGAGGGCTACATTTCATTTTTTGTCTTTTTTTTCATGTAAACCTGGAAATTAACAGAATGTTTTAGGATTTTGAAATATTTTTTATACAAAGAAAAGTTATGGCACTTAAAAAGAAGAAATATTAGGATTCTGCACTACTTCTAGGTCACATTTAAGGAAATTTGTCACATTTATCATGTTATATCCTCTGTCCAAAAGGTCAGACCCCATCATATATGGGGCAACTTAAAGGCCTAGAAAGATTTGGACAGTTAAAGGGATAACATGGATCATAAGGATTTGCACAAGCTTGTGGAGTCCATGCCAGCTTTAGTACACACTTTCACTAATGCAAAAGCGGGGCATACCAAAAACTTCAAAAGACATTCCGGAAATGAATGTACATTTTCAACAAATTCAACTTTTCACTGAAATCCTTAATGCAATATGGAATGAAAAATGTTGTTATAAATTATAAAAGAATGCAAAATAGAAGCACTTCCACAAGTGGTCTTAGACGTTTGGACCCCACTGTATATAATAAAAGCAAATTTAAAATTAAATAATCATATAATACCCATCTGTATTCCTCCACATAATTAAGAGCATTAGTAGAAATTCATGGGCAGAACAGAAGTCAGGGCTGACTTTGATAGAAACTTCTTTTTCTCATTAAAAAAGTTTTCAAAGTCCTGCTTTGCCTTTGTACTTTTGAAACATCTCCAGAATGCAACAGCTAATTTCGCCTACTTTTAAACTACCCAAATTTGTTTGGTAGTCTTTCTGTGCATGCCCAGTTGAATATATGATAAGCTTTTCATTTGATGCTAATCTTTCTGGGCATCACGAATATGGATATTGTGTCTTTAAGCCATTACCCAGAGAAGAAAACACAGTGAAAACAGTTTAGGGCAACAAGGCCTGAATACAGACCTGACACTGAAAGACGACCTTACATGTTTGTCTTCTGAGCTCTGTCATTTCTCTGGGTACCCACAATTCACCTGTCATGAGATACTCTACAGACAGTGGCCTCAAAAACTCTGAGACCACATTGAACTTTTTTTCCATGTAAACCTGGAAATAAAGTTTTAGTATTTTGGTTTTAAAAATTAAAACAAAGAAAAGTTATGACATTTGAAATGAAGAGGAAATAAGATTCTGCACTATGTTTAGGTCAAATGTAAGCATATTAGTGACACTGACCCTGTCAATGTCTTTGTAGAAAAGGTTAGACCCCATTGAACATTTATTGGGACACTTAAAGGTCAAGAAAGTTTAGTGTGCTTAAAGACCATGTGATAACATGTATCATCAGGTTTTGTTCAAACTTGTGGAGTCCATGCCAGCTGTCCATACCGAAAATGAAGACATTCTGGAAATGAATGCAAAGACACAACCTTTCACTCAAATTGTTGACATAATTTGTATTGTGTGTTTGTGTGTGTGTGTGTGTGTGTGTGTGTGTGTGTGTGTGTGTGTGTGTGTGTGTGTGTGTGTGTGTGTGTGTGTGTGTGTGTGTGAGTTGTGCTTCTCCCAACAGGTTTTGGGTTCAGTCGGCACTTTGGCTTCTGGTTTGTGTTTCCACTCATGTCGCTCTTAGTTTCCTGCTGTCTCGATGAAAATTTAAACAATATAAAAGCTTCATGGGATTGCAACCTCCTTACAAAAAGCTCAAGAATGCACTTTAATGCTCAGCGCAGTCATAAACAGATGCTGTTGAGTAGTGTTTTTGATTGGCTGTGTCACACCACTGCTGAATATTCTGTCCACCACAGACAGAACCAGAATCCAAATGAATGATACGCTTTGGGTATGAGGTAAATGCTGAAGGGATTAAGAGAGGGCCCAGCAAAAGGATATTTAAAGGTTTTTAAAAGTGCCACCCATTAATTTCAGTCCAGGCCGTCAAGTTTCAGCAGTTGGTCATGCTTTTGTGGTCAATGTGATTGAAAGAAGGCTGCAATATTCTCCTTAAAATTGATTTACTTTCATGTGAATATCAAATTCAGGTTGTTTTACTAGCGGGAAATACATTAGCGAATATTGCCGAGGCATGGAAAAAGTAATTAAAAGTTAAATAAAGATGAATAATCTATAAACCACAATCACTTCATTCAAATACTGTTAATAATAAAATACATTAAACTAATAATAGAAAGTTATAACTGGCTGGACTGTACTGAGCTGCAACTGGGGCTCTGGGCCTCTCGCATAGAGAGAAGTTTATCATCCATGTGTAATAATAATAATAATAATAATAATAATAATAATAATAATAATAATAATAATTTATTAGGGGTCCGCGTGCTCAACACACAACACTTCCAGCAATGGGGTACATCACTTTCCCTATTGGCTGAAATAGCAATAACTGCTACATAGAAATATCTCTCCCTCCCTTCTTCCAACTCTCTCTCTCTCATTCTCTTACACACCCTCCCCCCCCCCCCCCCCCCTTTTTCAGTGATCCCAGTTACCCCTCTCTACCTCTCCCTCTCTCTGCCTCTACCTAACCCCCCCCCCCCCCCCCCCCAAAAACTGACCCACAATGCTGCCTTTTTTGGTGCATTGTGGGTGTATCTCTTTGTCTGATGAGGAGCTCTGTGAACCATGGCTGCCATTTTGAGTGGTGATGGAGCTCTCAAGTTAATGTGTTATCTTAGACTGCCTGCACTATGTACAATGATATCCACAAACTGATCCCATGGAACACTCTGGAAAGGCCTTACAGGCATGTGAGTTATTTACAGCTGGAGTTGGGAACCCACATGTTACCATGGGCCAGCTTTGCGGCCCACTCAAGTCAAAGTGGGCTCCACCAATCCTATTTAGAACAGTTCCTGCATACTAGCTTATTTGTAGCACCAACAGTTGAAAAGCTGCATCAACAGAACAGGTCAAATTTAGCATGCAAATATTTTAAAGCTAGGTAAACCTACACTTTGAAAAAAAAATAAGTTACGTGTAAATTCTGAGGTCTTTGTGACTCAGAGCTTCAGAGAAACATTGAGAACAAATAAATACACTTGATGTCACCGTGAAGCATTAACAAGAGAGAGTTATGTTGAAATATGATTGACAGCCTTCATATGCGCAGTGGAAACTCTTACGCAACGCTGCATGATCTGGGCAGCCTGGAAAAAAAAAAAAAATCAGATGGAGAAGAGACAGACACGCTCCGCTAATGGATACGGTGTAAATAAAGCCGGTCTGAGAATGGGAAGACGTGTTCTGCAAGACAACTCATTATATTGTCCCAGACTGAGAGATTAGCAGGGTAATTAGTGGATAATTGGAGGGTGGAGCACACAGAGGACTGTGTTTTAGATGTATTACCGGGATATTTCCAGCATCTCGATGCTAGCTTGAGCTCTCGTCCCAGCAGGAATGGCGGGGTTTTGACATGTAAAGGCTCAGGCCTGACCCGCCCAGAAGAAAACCGCAAACTCACTGTGACGACCGCGATTATGAGCTACGCACTGTTTTTGAAAAAAAAATAAATAAATAAAGAATAACTAAAATAATTGTTACTATAGGCTCCATAACAAGCTCGTACCACTCATTATTTTACATCCACTCTGATATTGCTAGTTATCTGTATTGTAAGCCTGATGACTTACTGTAGTAATCCTATAGGAATTCTGAGGGATTTAAAGTTTTACTGTAATATTTGCACAGCGATTTCTTGTTGTAATGCTACAGTTATGTTTTATATGGGAAATAGGATATTGAGAGCTTGCACAGCACCCCGGAGAGTATGAGAATGTGTCATAATTATCTATGAGTAGAAAATAAAATAGGGAAAGACGGGAAAGATGGAGAAAAAGAGCGGAGTGGTCTTGTTTTCAAACATCACCATTTTATTCCAAGTTGCATTCTGTCTATACTGTCATATACTGTTTGCATGCTAGTCCCAACGATGTGCCCTCCTTATCCCCTGCACAGACAACGGTAATAATTATCAGGCTACCGGCTAGCTAGTCTATCACCCTAAACTCAATTTATATTATTTGTTCTTATTTGATATGTTAGCATTCGTTAAGGCGATGTAATTAATAAAGATGGCATGCTGGTAGTTTGTTCAACTGAACTAAACTGGGAGACAGAGGGAGAAAAAGGAGAGATAGACAAAGAGATAGGTAGATGTAGAGGAAGAAGAAAAACAGGACTGCTCTGTGTGTGTGTGTGCATGCATGCATGAGTGTGTGCGTGTGTATGTGTGAGGGAGTGTGTGTGTGTGTGTGTGTGTGTGTGTGTGTGTGTGTGTGTGCGTGCGTGCGCGTGTGTGTCAGTGTGTGTGAGTGTGCGGGAGTGTGTGTGTGTAAAAGCATCAGTGCTGCCAGTGGAGGGAAATTACAGGAGTCCAGACAGGGGCAGCACCCAGGTGGAAAGCAGTCGTCTCACTCTGACAAAATGAAATATGTCGAGAAAGAGCCAGGAAAAAGAGAAAAAGAAAAAAAGAGAAATGCCTGTTTTATCATTTTTATATTGCTCCCCTGACAAAGAGGACCTTCTGTGACTCTAAACCCATCCAAATGAGCCTTCCAGGGTGCCTCTCCCAAGAGGAGGGAGAGGAGAGAGGGGAGACGTGCGCTCAATGAATTCAAATGCGGTCTCACCTGAATACGCTGGTCTGTGTGTGGAAATGGCACTACACTGTCACTTCAAAGGGACTTCACCTGTGGCAAGAGCTCACCTGGCCCTCCGCCCAAAAAAACCCAACCCCCAGCCGCTTCCTCATCGCCAGTGAGAGATGTATACATATGAAAGGCAAAAAGCGAGGGAAACGCACCGCACTTCTTTAGCTTTGCATATACGAGCCTGAAGCGCTTTGTAGCAAATGCACTTTGTGGCAGAAGGGCCTAGTTCTATGTAACAAGTGTACATAAACAAGTCGGTGTGAATGTCACACAAGAGGATCACGTAGGACGGGAACATGCCAGGGAGAAAAAGAGAGAGAGAGAGAGATAGATGAAGAGGGGGAAGAGAAAGAGGGAGAGGTAGAGGAAACGAAAGAGGAAGAGGTAGATAGAGTATTTCTCTCCCCAGGGATTTCCTTTCCTCTTTCCCCGGAAGCTCAGCTGGTTAGCTGGGTGCACACAGGGGAATTTAGGCAAGGAAAACAGCCCCTGTTCTGAGTCACATAGTACAAAATAGAGAGAGAGAGAGAGGGAGAAAGAGGGAGAGGGAGGGAGAGGGAAAAATTTTTTATTAGTCTGCTTAGCTCAGAGCTTTGTACATAGTAATCTGGTCTTACATGAGCCATTCACACAGATAGGTGTTTTCAGAAACTTCAGTATCTTTCACACAAGAGTGCAACATCAGTGACCTACGATGGATTTATTTTTATTTTTTTTGGATTTTGTACAGTTTACTTTTTTCTTCATATTTATTGTAGTAGAAGTAGTTATTGTTATAGTAGAAAGTAGTTATTGACTGTGTCATGTCTGCCACATATGTAGCACTGACAGACAAGGAGAAACAATATATCACACCTCTGTATGTTTTTAACATATCGTGGAAGTGACAATAAAACTGCCTGGACTTGACTTGCAATGTGTATCAGGAAGAAGTCAGACCTTTATGACCTTTATTGGCCGATACTCACAGCCAAAATACTTTCTCTGACACGTAAATTTCAAGATTTCAGGTCCCATTGTGCAATGACAAGTGGGCTTTTAAAGGAATAGAAAGGAAATGGCAGGTCTGTATGAGAAGAACAATTTCTTCATCCCATATAAGAGTGCAAGTGAGTGAGTGAGTGAGTGAGCGAGCGAGCAGGTGAGTGGAGAGTGAGTGAGTGAGTGAGTGAGTGAGTGAGTGAGTGAGTGAGTGAGTGAGTGAGTGAGTGAGTGAGTGAGTGAGTGAGTGAGTGAGTGAGTGAGTGCATAAGAGAGAGCACACTTATTCAATAATTTAAGGTACAAATTAAAAACCAACAATAATTAAATGGTCCTATCACATTTTTTTGAAATGAGCTGAAACAAAATCCTGAACCTTTTGCCAAAAACTTTGGATGCCCACCCACTCACATATCCATACATACCGTTTCATGTATGTATATATACCATCTGACTAAAATAGCACAGCAGGGGCTGCAGGCAGGTGACAGGAAACTCACAACCCTGCGCTTTGAGACGCAGCTCGGAGTGGCAGCGTACCTTTCCTTTCCACACACCTGTAAGTTATGTTGGAATATTAAACACGGAGAGTCACCGATCTGAGGAGCCCTCCGCAAAATCACGCCTGCTGGGAATAGCAGCGGAAGCTTCGCTAGGTGCCGGTGGAGAGGAGAAAACGATCCTGTCACGAGTGTATTTTTAGGGGAGGAACAGAACTCTTTTGGTCTCATTGTATCCTCGGCATCAGAAAACCGCAGCTCTGAGCCTTTTTTTTTAATGTCTATCCCTTACTCTCTTCAGAGACGGAGGAAATTCTGGCGGCCTGCTTTGCCGAGACGCAGAAGAAGGAGGCTGTCTCAGCGGCTTGAGACATGCCTGCAGTCCGTAAACAACTGGGTCAATGTGTAACGTTCACCAGATCAAACCTCCACTGGGGTACTCTAAGATGCCCTCCGACCTGTTACACTGAAGCACTACAGACAGCAGCCACTGGCTTCATGTGCTTAAATATCTGGATAACAAAGAGATTATAATGAAACCAACAGCATACTTTTGAATATGGTTGAACTTGGAGTAACCATGAACATTTTACCCAGTTCTTCTGCTGTTGTACTGCTGGGGATTCAGACTGGAGTCCAGGATGCACGGCAGAGCCTACAGGTTCGGTGTCTGTTTCATCACCTAAGCAATGAAACAGACAGGAAATTCCAGCAGACATTGTCACTCTGCAGCCCCACAGCTGAGCTGCGCAGTCACTATGCAGCCCCCCAGCTGAGCTGCGCAGTCACTCTACAGTGCCACAGCTGAGCTGTGCAGTCTCTCTGCAGTCACTATTTTCCCATGCTACAGCCCTACACAGCCCCAGCCCTTAACTCCAATAGCTTAGCAAATGGAGTGTGCTGTGGGCACCATTACAGTGTACCATTAATGTGTAATTATTGGAAATTACTGTACAGTGCACTTCATCATAACCATGGTAATGTTATACAAGCATTAAAAGAGAAAACAAAAATCAAGCAAGGTATGGGTGCCAAAGGTTCTCCATTTCAATTTAAATGCAATTATATCTACAAAAAACATCACTGTTTTTTGTCAACACTTTTAATTATGAAACATATTTCACCCGGCATTGTGTGATATTCAGGGTGGCAGGGTGGTATAATGGTTACGGGAGCTGGGATCGTAGAGATGGCAGAATCAGTTCTCAGCTGTTGCAGTCTTGAGAAAGTAATTCACCTACATTTCCTCTGTTAAATATCCAGCTATATGAGTGGATAGCATTCAATGATATACATAATGATGTTACAGATTTCGATCTCTCAAAAGGTAATGTGTACAGAATGTATAAACCATTGCTGACTTATGATGACCTCAATGCAGTATAAATGAAAAATGTTATGTGGTTAATCTCCTGATGAGAAAAAAAAAACAAAAAAAAAACCATTAACTAACTCTGTGTCTCAATAAGTGTGTGCAGGACTTGAGGTTGGCGGTAGTGTGCGTGGAGGATGGCCTCTGTCATTCCAGCCAAACTCTCCATTTAAAAGCAACTGGAGAGCAACACGCAAGTCCATCGTCGGTTGCCATTGGCAACAGAGCGCCACACGAGGCACGCCTTATCAAAATTAGTCCCACTTCAAAGGCATTACTCACATGGAAACCAGGTGATGTTTGAATGGGAAAACCTCCTGGTGCGCACAAACACACACACACACACACACACACATACCTGCTGAAAGTCATTGTTGTGAAAAGCTGAATAGCGTTTTGTGTATAACAGCACAGGACGACATAATGACAAGAAATAGGTTATTCAGTCCAGCTACGCCCCCATGTACCAAGGAGTATTACTTTAAGGGAGTCATGTGATCAGACGGTTGCCGTGGTGTGATGGCTACGCAGTGGGATTTGCTGTGAAAGGTTGTAGGAACAGGCCCCAGTGTTTTCATGAGCTCCAGCTCTTCTCACCCCCTGAGGGGGGCTGTTGACCCCTGCATCCTCAGTATAGGTCTGTGAATTGGATAGTGTGTAAAGCACAGTGTGAGTGGCCACTCCGCCTGAGGGCCCGAGGAATGCTTTCGCAGGCTGTTAGGTCATAATTGCTCACCACACTAAGGCATGCTCTCAGCCAATCAGCAAGCAGGATCCATGTAGTGTGGAGAAGCATAGCGACCAGACAGAATTGCTTTCACCACTTAACCGCAGTGAGGTTAAGAAACGAAAAAAGGCCTTTAAAAAAAAAAAAAAAAGAGAATTCAAAAAGAAAAAAAATATTGTTTTAGAGAGATAAAGTGTTTCAGCTTTGGGGGAAAGCAGTGTTGTAAAAAAAAAAAGAAAAAGAGAGAGAAAGAGACCAGGCTAGCAGTGGACTAGCGCTTGAAAGTGGAGGCGGTAAGCAACTGACAAGGCCTCTCTGTTGTTTGCTCGAGCGGAGGGAACACATCAGAGAGCTACCCATGAAAGCGGCGGGAGTCCCTGGGGGGGCGGAGTCCGCGTGTACGCACTGTGCCGTGTGGAAATGGGTGCAGATTATAGCTTAATTAGTCTGGGGTAAGGCAAGCTTTTAACTGCCGAGCACGGCCCTCCCGTTTCAACATTTTCAAAGCCCCCTCACTCAGCAAAAGCTTCGCCTGTCTGCTCCCAATCTTTACTTCCTGCCCCCTCCTCCCTCAGCCCCCCCCCCCCCCCCCCCCCCCCCCCCCCATCCCCCCAACTGATTCTTAAAAAAAACACACTCTGTAACCTCAGGGAGACTCCCAATAAAGTATTAGGACTTTAAATATTTATTTTCTTGCTCCTCTCTCTCTCATCTGTGCTTCTTTTTGCTGTCCTCCAATAAAAGAGGGAAAGCAGAGCTTTTTGATGGTTATTCAGAGTGGTGTCTGGTGGCAGACCTTTTGCGGTCAAGTGATCTGGATTGTTGGTTTTTTTTTGCAATATTGATGTATTGTACAGTTTGATTGGGATGCTAATGTATGTATATGTTGTGTAATGCTGTGGACAGAGAACGCACTAGATTATAATTGGTTTCCAATTAAGTCAGTATGTCACATGTTATTTGGTACACCTGTTATATATGTTGTTAACTAATGCACCCATACTTAAGAACCCCGACGAAGGCGTGCTCTGCCTAATCATGGGTTGTTTTATTAACATAATAAAAATTAGGAGCCTAAAGATTGTGCACTCATTTCTATTTCTCTCTTTAATGTTATCTTCAATGATTAGCACCTCGGTAAATATAGGATGTATGTCCTCCTTCCTTTTTATATGTACAGAGTGGCATGAAAGACCAAGGCTCCTGGTATATATTCAGTGAGGCTTTGCAGGCCATTTCCACCACCAATGCACCCATAAACACCCCCCGCCCTCCCCCTCTCCCTCGACCCCCCCCCCCCCCTTCCCTCTCCCTCTCCCTCTCCCCCTCCCCTCCCTCCCCCCTCCCCCCCCCCCAAAGCTTTAAGAATCCATCAGAATCTCAAAATTACATAATTTATCTGCTTAGCAGATGGCGGCCTTGTCCAAAGCTACTTATACTGCTTACATTTCACATTTTTATCCATGTATACTGCAAGTCCTTCACAGGACCAATCGAGGTTAAGTGCCTCGCTCAAGGGCCAGGATGTGCCTGTGCCAGGATTCAAACCTACAGCCTTCAGGATTTAAGTCCAGTCTGCGAAATGCTACACCACACTGCCCCCCTATGCTGACCATATTTCCACATTACATAATGCCATGTGTAGATAAAGTCTCAGAACATAAGGGCATGTAAGGATGAGATGGAGGCAATCCGTCTAACTTATGATTCATCTACAATCCACCGAGCATCTGTCCATTAAGCCTGGACTTTAACACCCTGTCCAGTGTTTACATACAATTTGATAGGAATATTACAGAAACATATGCTAATTCAAGTCTAATATACAGTGTAGCTGTAGCTACTGTATTTTTAGTTTTTTTTAGGTTTTGATCAAAAATTATTTAATTACATTTTTTTCAGTTGTAGTGTAACTGAGACAATACAGGTGACCTCAGAACAGAGTACCATCCCAAACTCCACCTCTGGAGAGAAGAGTTTCAGAGAAGGAAACATGCAGCCAGAGTGCTTTTATCCGTATCTGTGAAGCTTAAAGCACATGTACTGGTGGCAAAACAAGCACAAAGTACTTGAGCTGCATTTAAAAATAGTCTCTAAAAAAAGATATGTAATCTTTTTTCTATTTATAATTTTGATTCATTTCTTCCCCAAAGCTGGCATAATTTAAGCCTTGATTAGCAGTAGTTTTACTTGACAACTTGAGAAAGAGCGTTAGAGAGAGGGTTGGCATAAAATATTTACGGCATGGGGGTCTATCTTCAGACTAATTATTTGTGACTTTCTCAGGATATATATATGAAAAAAACAACATTCACCTGGAGAATCATATCTGATTGAGCCGTTAAATAGGTACAACGGTCTTCCATATCCAAAATGCTGCTTTTTTTAATAATAATTCAGGAACATAAGGCTATTTATGTGACAAGAATAGACCAGTCAGCTTGTCAGAGCTTACCAGTTTAAATGTCAAGATGAATTTCTGAAAGGTCTCAGCCTATCAATACGCACCAAACTGGGGCTTAGCAATTTATTTCTGACATTAATAATTCTCTGTGTAAAGAGGGGTTTTTTTTTTCCTGTGTCACTGAAAATCTGCTTTTAACAAGGTTCCATTGGATGCCATTGCACTGTGCTCGTCTCATTATCATCCACCCCTTTCATTTAAAATAACAAATGGGCTCTGCTTTGTATATCCTTTCATAAAAACAGATTAATAAGGGAAGCTGGTGTATCAGTTACAACACTGATTTTTTTTTAATTCATGTTTGATGTTTTTTTTTTTTTTCTTACATGGCTGTTTTTGAAATGGTAGCTGCAGATCTGAATGTATTTAATATGAAACCATTCGTGCGAATTTGTGAGGGAAGTGAAAAGGCTGAAGATACAAATTGGCCTTTTGAAAAACCTTGAACAAACGAAAAAAAATAAGGGCTGGATGAACTTCGCCCCATTTTCCTGGTGAATGGATCGTGACCAGGTACTACATGTAGAGGAAGGAAACCCTGTGCATTGCTCATTAACCCCCCCACCCCCACCCCACCCCCAGAAGAGCGACCGCCATCACCAGAGAAGCACCTGTGATCTCATCGTCTCAATCTCCCCGACTATTAAAAGAACCCTAACAAAGATGAAGCGCTGCTACAGGACCGAAACCGTGGGAGGAATGCTAATTGTTTCAGTTTTGGTTGGGGGTGGGGGGTGGGGGGGGGGGTTTGCGCAACTAAGAGCCGTCGATTTTGTTCCTGATGAAGGAGGGGGCGGGTGAGAGGCCTGCCAGCCAGGAGAGCTTCGCTGCACCCTGCTGCGTTTGTTGATGTGGGTGCTTCAGCATGCGGCGGTACGTCAGCTCGGACAGTAGCTCAGCGGGGAGGCAGCCGTTCAGCCGTTAGCAGGTGGGAGTCTGACTCTGATGTGTTTTATGCCAGTCTCATGCTGTTCTCTCTGCCAGGCTCCACGCGGGACCCGCACAAAAATCTCAGGGTGACCGTCCCATCCAAGCGACCTCAGTTTGGGCGTAGCGCCCTCTCACTGCGGGTCGGTGGGTCTCCGGAGACATAATTCTACACACCACCTCACCTGCTGCAGGGTGAGGGATTGTCCCTTTTAATCCCACTCTCGTATGAGAGATCGCGAACGGGCCGTTTTCATTTTGCGCTTTTTCACCTGTCTGATGGGCCGCGAGCATTCACACTTACACTATTTCACTCTTACCTGACGGAGCACGAGCAATCGTTCACTCTAATGTCACTCTTACCCAACGGACAGCAAAGCGACCGCTCGTTCTGCACTTTCTCACCCTTATCTCGAGACAAAAGTGCAGCAGTTCACATTTAATCGGTGGTCTCTCTCTCTGTTGTCCGACAGACCTGGAACTCTGCTTTTAAAAATGCCTCCACAGTCTCTGTGTCCTGTCAGGGGGTGTACCAGGGTGGGGGGGGGGGGCGTTTGGTGGGGGGGGGGGGGGTTTGAGTTGGGTTTGTCTCTGATTCCCTCCCCAGGATCCATGGACACAGCTGTTTAATGATTCGGCTGAATCCTGGACATCGTATGTGTATTGACCTTTTGAGATCTTAATCTGCAGGGATTGCATATAACATGACACGGTCTGTCAGGTTTGATTGCCTCGGCGCTGGGGCGAATGTCGGGGGAGCCCCAGCAGATGTAGCCTGCCATGCTTGTAGTAGTAACAGCCAAAGCCAACATTGACCTGCTTGCAAGGTACACATACACTGCAACTGAATGGCCACCCACATGACTTCTGGGATTGCGCACATTCGAGAGATCCCCCAGCTTTTGGGAAAAAAGTGCAAAGAAGGGCAACTAAATTGGTTCTAGGTAAAATGTAAAACTTGTGGTGATCATCTTAAGATGTGTGTTTTGGTTTGGAAAAAGGAGGCTAATTAGTGATTTGGCTGATGATTGTAAATTCATGTTTAGTATTAACAAGGTGATCTATAAAAGATTTTTTTTTTCAGGTTGGATTCTGTCAGCATAACAAAGAAGCATAGGTGTAAATTAGTTAAAGGCAAATTCTGTAATGATATCTGAACTTTTTTATGAAAGCTGTCAATGCGTGTAACAGCTTGCCAGGTCATTTACAGAGACAGCCATCCCGGGGGTATTGGCACAGTGCTCTTGATCGCATGTTAATGTCTAATTTTTAAGCGCATCGCCACATAAATATAAGAAAGTAGAGCGAAAGATAAGTGAGTCACTGCTGATGCTTGCTGTTCTGTTTGGCTAACACAGTGGCCAACTACACTTTATAAGAAGAGAAAATTACTTTTTTTTGATTGAAACAATAAAAATAAAAAATAAATAAATGGCCAGGAGACAGAACTGTTGCAACAGTATCTTAGTCACACACCAAAAGTATGATATAGACAGATTTAAAAGTGTTAATATATTGAGTGTTACTTTGCATGTACCACACAGAATGCTGTGGCTTCTGTTCTCAGTGTTACATGAATAACTCTAGTGCAGTGTTACATTCAACATATTTATTTAGACTTCACAGCTGGGCATTGTGGTATACCCAACAACCAGGGCCAGACAGAGAATGTGAAATCAATTCATTGTGTAGTTTTAAGAGCTAAAACATACAACATGTGTTACATTAGGTATTATTTGTATGTTCGTGTAATATACATTATCTGCTCTGTGCTTTTTTTAACTGTTGTACCGCAAAATAGTACAACATACAAAGACAGTTGCTTTGTAGCTCTCTTTCACGCCATGCGGGAGTTAAAAACGCACAGAATGTGCTGTAATTTACACTGCCAGTGTTGAAAACGTTACCCAACAGGAAGTGTGCATTTTTAACACTTCTGAGCAGAACGGCGAATAAAGTGCTGCGCTATGCATTAATTACTATCCAACCATTAACAGACCTCAGCTAAATGATGATTAGTGAGGACTAAGTTTTATGACTGGTGGATTCGTTTAACTACAGCACAGATTAAATGAGACAGAGAGCAGAACGGACCCCAGCTCGGCATCAAATTACACGCTGCCTGTTGAGAGAGAAGCTTTACTTAGAGAACCGCATGGGCAGGCTGTTATCATCTGCACCGGGAAGAACAATGTTGGTGGCAACAGGAGTCTACCGCATGCCATTTTATTCTTTAATAAAAAGTCTCTTGGAAAGAAAAAAAAGAAAAAAAATGATAAGAAGGAAAAATAATCAGCTTGGGGGTTCAGTGTGCAGGGAAGAGTAGAAAAACACACTCTTGGGGGAATAGCTTAGGGTTGTAATATCTAGACCTCTCTGTCATATTTAGACCACTCAGATGAAAATAACAAGGAACACAGACAACATAAGGCATTCAGACAATCCCAGCATCCCTCAGGAGAAGGCAGTACCTCTGTCAGAGCACGGTTTCGGGAGAGTCGGACTTGCCTGCACTCAGACGTGGCTTCCTGAGACAGTAAGCTGGATACACACAGACTGCCTGCTGCCTGGCGACCTCCAGGGCCTCTCAACCTGACTGCCCGTTTTCTGCAGTCCACCGGCAGACCGGGAACATTCATTTCAAATAAAAAGAACACCACTGATGGTATCTGTAATCAAGTTTTTATCCACCCTAAGGGGTCTGCTGACAAAAAAGGCAACTTTGAGTGCACTTGAATAGCTCTGATTGTGCTAACAGCTCAAAGAAGTTTTTCATCAGAACGTTTTAGTTTATTGATCAATTTATCTACTTATTGGATTTTGCATTGGCTTTTAGGAAAGTGACACACTTTTCATTTGGCAGTGTTGATCTAACCACAGTAGGATTGAACGCTGTCCCATCTCACACTCCAGAGTGGAACAACCCAATTCAGAAGCAAGGCAGTCTGAAAGTCCAGCGGGCCGTGCGAAATGGCATTCAGCATTCAGCCATAAATATTCTGTCAGGCAGAATCCTGAACCAAATTCCAGATGCTGTGATTCACGACTGCATTTTTGTGCCACGCATAATGGGCTCATAGTTAAAAGCAGTTATTTCACTAGATATAAATAGAATGCAAATTATAATAATTACAATATTAAAAACAATGTGTAAACCATACAAAAAGGTTATTTCTACATCCAAAATTAACAGTATATTGATGAAAAAGAGAAATTATAATGGTTACAATATTAAGAAGGATAAGAAAAATCATAGAAGGAGGTTATTTCAGAATAAAGGATATATTTAATTTAATTCTGAGGACTTCCTGGAATTTTGTAGCAGACCGTTTTTTTGAGATTTTGTTCAAATGTGCATCGGTCAACTCATTGGAGGACGGCATGTTACCTGTGGACAAATTTAAAAGAAAGTCAGATAGTAGGACATGAATACTGGTCCATTGCGTGGACTACATATAACCCAGGAGGTAAAAGCACTGTGCTATTTCCTCTGTAAGTCAAGGGCCATGTGTTCAGCCCTTAAAAGACAACTACACGCACTTGAGTTGCATCTTTGATAAATAAAACATGTGTCCATCTACTTTACTGTTAGCAATGGTATTTCTTAGTCTACCACTCTTAAATCCAAGAAGCATGTAATATCTATGTTTTAGTTAGAGCGTGCTGCGTGTTTGTGGGTTAAGGTATCATTTTCTTGGAAAGCGTAGGCTATCTAATGTCACACGCTAGGCTACCACTCCTCCACAGATAACCATAATCACCCAGGTCCTCAAATTCACACATTAGCGAGCATCTGACTTCAATTGGCCAAAAGCATTCATTTTCTATTCCTACACCTCCCTACTTAGCATCATGCAATTTTAAAGGCTAATGTCCATGAGGCTCTAGCAAAGGAAAAAAAAGGTCACCACTGAGCAAAAGAAGGCCAACAGTTAAATCTATCACATTATTGTCTCATGTAGCATTTCACTAATTAGCCAAATGGTGGCTAACAGTCTCTAACAACAGCTGAATCGGCATGAATAATCTGAGCCCAATTACAATTAACAGGGTCGCCACCTTTAAATTGCCTCTCCTGGCTAATTTTACAACTTCGTATACCTCTGTCTAATGCAGAAAGAAGAAGGCAAGAGTAATGCACAGATAAAATATAGGCCATAGACCAGAAATTACCTCCGCCTACATAGACAATAAAATTCATAACTGTATCCAAGATAGGCTGATCTGAGTTTGTGTCTTTTATTTTATCCAGACCACCATAAAACAGCTGATTAAATTATTCACATAATCATGAACTTCAATTAGCTGATTAACTGAAACCAGTGTTTTAGTGCTGGACCTGAGCAAAAGTTTGAAAATGGCAGAAAACACCTGCCAATTTATTCATAAGTCTGTACTCACTCAGATATCTCTCAGTGTCATCAGTCAGGTGTATTGATTATCCGCTGTATTGATGCAGAGATGTTTTGATCCCATTGCTCTTCATGAACATGACAGATGGCTATCAGTTAGGCTACAACCGTTATCATGGGGAAAGTGCTGATTCAGCGCATCGCTTGTGTGGCCATATTTTATGTGACATTCTCATGCAACATGTATTTTGGATTATCAACAGAAAAGCTGGGAAGCTGGGAAGCCGGTAAGCGCAGTTCACTGAGCTGCCATCTCATCCACATGTTGATCCCTGGGAGGCCTGCGTTCGAGTCCTGGCTCCAGCCCTCATATCTATAACCCCCCCATCCCCCCCCCCCCCCACCCTCCCCAACCCCCCCAGACCTATCACTGTGTGAATAAACAGCACACACAAAAAAAAGCCTAGGCCTGTGCATGCATTCTCATCCCTCCCCCTCCCTGCACTGCTGTTAGCTGGGGACCACATTATTGTAACTAAAATTGCATCAACTTTGTTAGACCTTTTCTTTTTTTTTTGAAAGCAACATGAATTTGTGATGAATGAGAGAATTGTTCACGAAAATTCTGTTGAAAAAATGTTCACTGTCATGCAGTACACATTACAGCAGTAAGGGCTTTATACTTACAAAGAGCCCTTTTTCCAAATTCCAAAAGCCCTCACAAAAAAATGAAAACCTTTTGTAAGAGCATCCCTTGGGGCGGAGTGAAGAGCACAACTGTTTTAGCACACATATTAAAGACAATTTTATGCAATTTCCTTTTAAAGTACTTTATATATTTGGTTTTTTTTTTTTCTTTCAATAAAAAGTAATGCCATCAGTATCCACTTGCCTAAATAAATAAATAAATAAACAAAGACAGTTTGGAGATTTGATATCGCTAAACCTCTTCACGAAGGCAGGAATGGGGCGCTAGACTGCTGCCTACATAGCCCCTCTCTAAGGAGCCTAAATCGTGATCAGCACCTTGGACAGCTCCACACCGGGAAAGGGGTGCAGAGCCGGCTTCCTCTGTATCGCATTCACAGCGTCGCAGAGAGAGGTATTATGAGTGCCCGCTAACCCTGGATCACACTCAAAGTGTGGCTTTGGGTGTGATTCAGCCCCATCCAAGGGCATTCATCATTATCAAAAATAAATAAAAATAAAATAATCTATAACACCAACAAAAATACAGACAATACCTCTTTGCCAAGAACTTATCGCCAAAAGCTCTGGGAGTGGAAAAAACAAGATCCATTTTTCACATTTGGGAACTAGATCTTCTGATTGAATAGAACTCACCGTTCTATGAAATTTATAAAATTGTTCCCTCGGGGGATAGAGAAAAAAAAGAAAAGGGAAAAAAAGGAAAGAGGAAATGTCTTGAAATGTACCATACGGCCCCCGTGGTGGGAACATTCACCATGGGACGGTGGGCATGGGGGTTAGCCTGGGGTGATCCAGAACCGCGCTTCACCATGGTGAAATGCAAAGCTTTCCTTTCACTGCACCTCTGCTTCAAAAGAAGGCCATTTACTGAATCTGCTGTGCCATTAGCAAATCGAATTATATTTAATGTGCACTTTAAACCTTATTCTGTAGGGCAATGGCACTGTAATAAGTGAAACGTAGCCTTGCTTTGAAAGTAATGCGTAATATGCCCCCAAACCTCATCCGCTACGCCTTTGTGAGCTCCAGCAGACAACAAATACACAAAAACCATATGAAGCTGAAGGAACATGATCCGCCTGTCATAACTATTTTGACACGATTATCTCCTAAGACAGCCGGTCTGTCAATCAACGTGGTCACTCCGCCCACCTCAGCACAGTGACTGAGTCACCTCTTCGTCTGTCAAGCAGTCAAAGGCTTTAACACTGTTAAACCTCATTAAGTACATAAAAACAGAACTGAGAACTGCAGTGAAACACACAGCTCCAAAAAAGACAAGCCGTACTGTAGACCCCATGCAGACCACAACCGCCTCAACCGTTTGAACACTGGCACACAATGCACATAAGTCCGGATCCGTAAGCGTGACACCCTGAGTCTGTTATTGCGCAGTATCATGTTACTATGTTCCAGTGGTGATAATGACAAAAACAGAGATCAGGCCAACCCTGTCTTTCCTATTTATCACTATTTATAGATGGCACAATTAACCAGAAGAAACCCTAATTAACCTGCTTACATTCCACTGGGCCTGGAGTCACTGCGCAAATGAGTGAAACAGGTGTTCCTCAATAATTGGACCATTCGTGCCAATAACACTGGGTTGTGCTTTTCCCCTCCATATGCTTTCAAGCTGTTGGAAATCGACACTGCGGCACAAGCCGAGAAACAAATTACTTCCGACACTGCATTGGAACGACTCTCTGAATCGTCAAATGTGTGAGCATTGTAACTGATTTTGGGGGGTGGTGGGAGGCGGGGGGGGCACTGGTTACAGCCATGCAGAGGTGTAAACCGGGTGCCCCCTTCTTTGCCAGTCAGATAACTTTGTGGAGAGCCAGCTTATCAAGGGGGCTGAGTTCATCTGATGGGGAATGTGAATATGAATGAAGAAGATAAAAGGGACA
>JAFBMS010000098.1:1352500-1392500 GCA_019788955.1 Albula glossodonta | reverse complement strand
TGCTTGAATATATCATAAATTCGCATAATCATAATCATCATACGTTCTAATAATGAGCAGAGCAGAATCAACTTGATGCAACATCCCGCCCCAGTTTAGTCTCCAGTGGTATTAAGTGTGGCTCTTTTCACTTTCTTTCATACGCTTTGATGGAAGCTTACTCCAATAAAGATTCAGCTCCACAGAGATATACGGTAGCTCGACAGAGCCGCCTGGACTTGCCTTGAGTATGCCCTTGACAGATTTTGCACTTTGAATGGCTTTTGTGGGTAGACATGCTTTCATCTATTAATCTATTCACTCACTGACACATTCAAACACAATGCTGCTGATGGGAGCTAAGCCCTGGCAACAGAATGATCTCGCTGAGAAAGAGTGGACACACACACGCACTCAAAATCCTAATACTGGAGGAAAAGATACAAAACATCCACGGAGGATCTCTTTGGTGATCCTCTTTTTGGATGAAAATACATCTAACACATTGAGTAATTGTGTATTATTTCTTGTCATGATGCGAATGCTGCACACCGTTGCACCTTTTGCTGGCTTTGTGCTTATCACAAGCGAGTACAATGGAAACATGGCTCATGGCTGCTTCCAACTTCTCTGAAATCTCTCCAGTATTCAGGCTCATTTAAAAATGCTCTTATTACTCACCTCACAGCAGACTGCTCCTGTTAACTGTCACTATTTACTGTTGTTATAACACGGGTGTGGGTGTCTGTATTTCTTGGTGTGTGCATGGTGCGTGAGCGTGTGTTTATTTTCGTACTTTTATAATAAGTCTAATTGTAACTGTAACCATGTCTGCTATTTGTTGCATATTGTGATGTATCTTATCTTGTGTATATTGTTTGTCAGGACCCCCACGAAAACGAGATGGTACATCTCAAGTGGTTTTATCCTGAAATAAATAAATTTCACAATTTCCAATCACGCTGTACGGATCTGTCAGGCCCCTCATTGGACTCGTCACTGCCCAGAAAAGCGATGTTGGCCACCGGGTTGTCTGTTTCACAGAGTTTCCATGCCTGTCTCTCCAAAATGTAGTCCTGCTACGTTCATCTGGGGCTACAAATTCAGGCAGATCATATCAGATATCAGGGCATCTTACAGATATTATTGCTTTGAAATCACTCACTCTGTCACAGTACATTAGGGAGGACTGGAACACACAATGTGGAATTAAGGTTGGAGACATGAGCAAGAGTTATGATCAAAAATAATATAAAAGGTCAACAATCTAACGCAATCACTGCGCTAACTCAACATGACTTCCACTATTTCTGGAGGCATCTACTGAGACACGAAATTAGCTCAGTTCTGAGAGGGACCGGCCTGGAGACTCGACCCGGGGGGGGAGTGCGGGCGGTGCATGCGGGGTAGAGGGCGGACAGGAAGCCGCGATCATTACAGTTATCGCCAGCCTGCATGTGATGTTAACGCTGTCCTCGGGAGAAGCCCATCCCCATGACGCTTGTTCTCGCAGCAGGATATCAGGGACGGCAGGATGGAGGGTTGGAAGGGTTGGGAGGGAGGAGGGGGCTTAATTCAAATTAAGCTTGTTTCCGTGATGTCTCAGCCTATCTGGAGGTCTTTGGCTGTGGTATCTGTTTCCAGCCCCTTTGTCCAAATTGCTCCCAGGGGCTGGTGATTTAAACATTGAGTGTTGCCATGGCTGGAGGGCCTGATGAACGATAAACATATGATTGCCCTGTTTTCGGTTTTCAGCCTCTCAGAACCTGCTTTTCACACACTCGGCTGCGACTGCAGGGGCAGGGATGTGAATACGATGAAGGGATACAGACTGTAGAAGGCCCAAGGATCTGTATTCATAATGAATCACTACATGGGATAATGGATAAAATAAAATGTTGCTCATGAATCAAGATTTACCTGTCCATATCATGACCCTACCCACCTAAGAGCACCTCTCCTCTATGACTTTATAGATTTGAGCTCCAATACTGTCCCTGACTTCTGTCAATATCCTGCAACTGCAGGGGCAGGGATGTGAATGAGGTGAAGACATACAGACAGTGGAAGAAACAAGGATCTGTATTCATAACGCATCTTGGAATAATGGATAAAATAAAACACTGATCTTCGATCAGATTTACCTGTCCATATCCTCACCTTACCCATTCTCACCTAAAGAGTTATGTCTGATCCCAGGTCAGCACTTATCATCTATGACATCTATTTGAGCTCAAATATCGTCTTTGACTTCTGTCAATATCCTGACAAAGGAGATATTGTTTTTTTCTCTTGTAGCAAATGCAGAACTGTATTCAACAGTATGCATGCATGCTCAAAACCAAGCTCAGCAATCCCCAACCACAAGTGAGAAAATAATTTTTGAATACACGTGTTATTTTCTGTAGAGTCAGTATTTGCCTCAACTTTGGAGTATACAATAATAAACAACGGTTGTTAGAAGTTTCTGGAGCCTGTGTATGCAACGCTTGAGCCCGAAAAGCTGAAAAAGTTGACACGGTGCTTTGGCAGCGATGTGACATGGGAGCCATGTCCACGTACCCCACAGGGGAAACACGGGCCTGGAGGAGGGATGACTTTTGTATGATTGAATTGTTGAGCTAATTAGCGATGACGTATGTGCGTCTCTTTTGTTCAGACCGTAGCAGCAGATGTTCCGTGCTTCCTGCAGCTCGGGGAGGGGTACGTGTTTTCGCTCTCCACTGCAGGGTGGGAGGAGGCTGGGGCACTCCTAATACCGGGGCGTATTAAATGAAGACCTTGGAAAACACTGTCGCTCAAAAAACACCATGGCGCTGGGACGCTGCCATGACCGAGAACAGGGCCTGAGAAATGACTGTTTGGTTTATGTTGCAGATACTTTTACTTCTGTGGCTGTAACATGACAACAGAGATAGGCTTTGCTTGGATTTTAAAGTCAAGTAACAAGTATTCTAAAGTTTAATTCTGGAATTTTTATAAAATATACAAAGATATAAAGGCTGAAAGCTCTTTTCCCAGCACAGTGTGACAGCAGTTACAGATGCATTCCTTAACACAGTTTATGAACCTGAACGCCACATTGGCCCGCTCCAGTGTTTGACTCCAGCAGCTGTTTTTTGCACTTCTGTGTGCCATGTGTTTACTGTATTGTATTTAATTTTTTTTTGTCTTTGTTTTGTTTTTCTTTTTATCAGCTCTGTAGATAATGATTTCCATTGCACACATTTTTAATACTTTTAAATAGCAAACAAATACTTGACTTGAAATCTTTAAAAAAAAAAATCTTTAAAGGTGTTTAAAGGCTCCCTGCTGTTGTAGTTTGTTTCTAAAAAAATAACTTCATTCAAATTTGTGCTTAAATGAGGTTATTCTTGCATTGTCTTTTTCTCTGTTTCTCCTCTTATTTTTGTCCGTTTGTCACTCTAGCTAGCTAGCTTACAAATTAAAACATTAGTTGTTGACACGAAAGATAAAGTTCCATTCAACCTGAGAGCTAACAACAGTGCAAAGTGTTCTTTCACTTGAACAAATGACTACATGAGTCTTTTAGGACTCTTTAGGAACAGATACAACGAAAGACTTTTAGGAACAGATACAACCAAATTAAAATGTTCTTCTCTCTGCCCACCCTAAATCCTAGCCTACAGTTATCGTTAAGGCCATTTTAAAACAGAGCCGCTTCCTCCTCCATGCTGTCTGGGCTACCATGCTTATATCTGCACCTTGCATTGTAAAATCCATTCGCTGTCAGGCAGCAATCAAAAGTCTATGTTTATACTTTTTTAGAGAGACAGAGAGGGACAGAATGTCTGTCAGTTGATAATAGAATGTTGGTGTTGTTGTTACGGCAACATAGTGCCGGGCGACACATAGAGAGACAAGCAAAACCCGACCTTCCCTCTGCTTCTGTCTCCTCTCTTCCTCTCTCTTTCCCTGTCTGTCATTAGCTCTGAAGTGGTGTTAGGGCGACGTGCAGACAGCCAAGTGTAAACCAAGCTTTACTCTGCTTGTTTCCTCTCTCCCAATCGCTCTCTCGCTCTCTCTCTCTTTCTCTCTCTCTCTCAATCTCTTTCAATGTTTCTCTCTCCCGCTCCAGGCTCTGGATTTAGTGAATGATGTGGGGTGTCTAGAGTGAACACACTCGCTCACTCTCTTCCACGTTCTTGGTGACCGCAGGAAGAGAACCTAATTAGTAGAGGAGAGTAGCTCTGCTGAACACAACAACCACAACAGCAGAAAGACAACTTCTGCCAGCCTTCAAACAGACCGCTTTAACCCAAGGCTTTTGTGGCACTAAAACAGAAGCTATTTACATTAAGCCATTCGCTGACACATTTTCTGGAGTAAACGTGTGATGACAGCCAAACTGTCAGCAACAAATGGCCAAAGAAAAACAAAAACAAAAAAAAAAAAACCAACCTGAAACAGAACAGGAATGGAGCAATTACCCCCTCGTTTTGTGGGGTTGTGCACATCTTACGGGGGTGCCAATCTCCTCCAGCCTGCTGCAGTGAGAGCTGGGCTGGGCTGCAGCGGTGTGGATGCTCCCCGGGGCTGGCTCTGGGAGGTTGTGTAGTTATGTTAAATTCTTCCTAGGGCCTCCTGTGGCTCAGGGGGGGCTTTCGCAGAGCTATGCAGGAGGAACTCGGTCCCAGCATCCAACAGACGGGAAGATTAGACACCTGTCGGGGAGACGGGGGAGTGTGCCGAACGTTTTAATATGCGAGTACTACCGGGGACATGCCCCTCCTCTCAGACAGCCTTCAGGGGGCCGCCTGTTCAGGGGCCCTCAGAAATGGCCCCTGGGAAGCTCACCTGTATGAACAGGCTCACCTGGGCCTTGATTAAAGAGAGAGATTACAGAAACACGCCAGCGTTCTGAACCTTTTTTCCCGGCGACGCGGCACGGGGGAATTCAGCGGCCCTGGGATGAGAGAAGCCTTTTCACACATCGGTGCTAATGGAACAGCTGTACCGCCTCAGCAGAGTGTGTTTTTACAGTGTGCTGGATTCAGACCACATTAAGAAGGTACAGCCTTCAAAGAACATCCGGAACTGTCTTTGGCTGCTGCAGTCCTGCCATCTTTTTATCACGAGAAAGATTGTTACCTTTTTTTTTCATTTGTCTTAACTAATGGAGTGGATGTGTCAGTACAAATAACAGGGGTGTTTGCTTGTGTGTGTGTGTGTGGTGGATCACTTAAACATTTGATATAGCACTTCTTATTTTGCTCATAGCGTTCTCATGCCATTTCCAATAACTGCAGCACTCAAAACAAGAGTCCTCTCTCCAATCAAATCCATTTTATGGCTTTTACGCTCAACCAGTTTGTTAAGGTGTGCTTATACATAAAACTGTATCTTTTGTTCCAAAAACTGTATGCAAATCAATTCTAGCATATCACCATAGCAACGGCCCAGGTTCAAGTCTACCTGTGTGGCTACTGGCTAAGGTTCAGGCTGGGTCATCCACATGAAAGGGCACTGTGGGCAGACTCCAGTCCCACACAAGATATCGCTTGGCAGGACAATACACTCCATTGTTAATACACCCACAACGATTAGCAAGAGACTATCAATCCAAGCTACTGCAACATTCGAGAGGGGGGGGGACTGAAACCTATACTGGTTTATTACATAAAGAAATTACATGCAGTTCATATGGTCTGCTTACTTTGGTAACTATTAATTCACGGCTGGTTCTATATAATCTACCACAATAAAACAATGACCCACACATGGTATTTTGGCGCCATGGGAATGGTCGTTAGGGTGATGCAAGCTTCGTTGCTCGGTAAGACCTTGCACTGAAAAGATTTAAACACCATAATTGGCTGTATCACTCTCACATTTACATGTTAGGGGCCGAAGTGGTCATTAGTGTGATAGAGGTATCCTCTCCCTTAGGATAATTGTTATGACCTGTGTGTTAGCTGGAACAATTACAGAGGAGGACATAGATTTCAGCTGTGTTTTTGTATTTATGTATTGGCTCGAAGCACAGTCCCTGTAACTGCATGTTCAGTTTTTTTTTTTTTTTTTTTTTTTTTACTTGCCGGTGTTCTGATGGTTCTCATGACACATTGGTAACCATTCCATCAAGTGCCCCTTCCAGAAAAATACATTAACGAATGGCATGAAATAGCTGAGATCTGCTGAGAGTCTGCACATTTTTATTTGTTAATTTATTATAAAGGAGAGCTTGTAATCCGTCCTCTTTATGTGTTCATTTATTCTGGTGTTTTTGAGAGCCGGAAAGCAGAAAGGGTTACAGCTGAAGAGGGGTCACGGGGCAGAGGGGATTTTTAAAACTTGGACGCACAGGGGATCTTTAAGAGGGAATGAAGAGTCTGCAGTCCTCCACCCGGCCGCCCCTGAGAGCCCACATTTAGTGTGCATGAGAGAGCCTTGGGCTGCCGTTCTGAGCCGGGCTAAGCTGCTGTTTGAGCTTTTAAATGCTATTGTGTGCGGTGTAAATGTGTGAGGCTGACAATGGTGACTGAAGGCACAGCACATTCACCCAGGGACAGCACTCCCAGCTCAAAGGGATACAAATGCAAGAGGAGCACAAAGATGGAGATTTCACTTTTTCATATTTTTCGTCAACAGTAAATCCGAACAGCCAGCTATCCTTACAATTGATATATGCAGCAATGGTGTGAAGGCCACTTATGTTGATTTTTAAATAGACTCACTGAAAAATTAATTTATTATGAGTTAAACTAGTCATATAATTCCTTACCCACCCCCCCTGAAATGTCCCTCCTCCCTTCCCTCTTTTACATATCAATGTTACAGTAAACCCCCCCTCCATCGCGGGGGTTACGTTCCAGACCCACCCGCGATAAGTGAAAATCCGAGAAATAGAAATACCCTATTTAAATACACCCTAGGCATGTTATTATAAGTTTTACAAGCCTTAGATGATGGGGGTGGCATCTTTGGGGTTATCAATAAAACACAAAAACACAGCAAAAAGCATTCAAAGTTATGCAGAACACCGTACACTGTAGGGAGACAGGAGCAAGGCAAGCAGTGAGATGCCTCTAGAACACAACAGCCAATCAGCGGCCAAGAAAACAATACCGCTGCTCTGATTGGCTGAATCGGTATGTACGGCTATTCTATCGTGACTCGCGAGATTTAAACTCATAAACAATGCTGCGGAATGCAGCGAAATGGCGAAAATATAAGCGATATTAAAATTAATAAGCCTTACATAAAAAAAGGGGAAATATCGGGACCATGAAAACTGAACCGCGATATAAGGGGGGTTTACTGTATATATTAAAAAAAGTCAGAACTCACAAAGCATTTACTATGACAATTATTGTTTGTTTATCACTGCAGTATATAAGCTTTTTTTCATGGAGGTATGGATCTGATGCATTTGTACTTGTTGAGGAGTTAATTAATGCACATCTCCAGTCACTCTCATTTTTATCCTATGAAACATTGTGTGGGACCGTACAGACTCACTACAGAGGCATATTCCCGATCACATTATCAGACAGGAAAATCAATAACATTCATGAAAATATCTGTTATTATACTTGGGGCTTCAAGACTTACCTTCATGAATATTGATGAGAAGGAATAAAACTCTGGATTTGTCTTCATTTTCTGTTAATTAAGGATTTGAATATGACTGAATATCTCCATTTAAATGTGAAGTGAGTGATTAGTGATCTCAACAGTCTCATATTTGTATGCTGTGTGTCTAAGGTCTACCCATTCTTAGCCTTGCACTCTCAAGAACAAAAAACATAGCAGATTTTTTTAACATGTACTTCAACACATTTATAATATATAGCCATCTTTAGCATTTTATTGACTGATTGGTCAATAAAATGCCAAAGGACCACAGAATCATAAGACTATGACAGTGATTACTGTTTCATGAATGAAGAAAGTACACAATAATGAACTGGCCTTAATGCGCTGATATGGAGTGACTGCAGGTCAAAATGTGACCTTACTGCTACAGGCTACAGTATGCAAGTGAGAAAAGGAGACAGTCTGACTGATGTATGTCTACAGACTTATTTGCGGGCCTCGATATGAAGTTATCTTGTGTATTCTTTCAGATATGCAGTCTCTGCATCCCGCCCGTTTCATCAGAGTTTGAGGAGCAGTCAAGTGAAGATTAAACAAGTATCCTCACTGTCAACAAAAAAGCCCAGTTCAGTGTGTCGTTCAGCGCTTTCATTTCATTTCTTTTTCATTTTTTTCCTTTATATATATTTATATATATATATATATGTATGTGTGTGTGTGTATGTGTGTGTGTTTTGGCTCAATTTCCAGATCAATAAATGATTTAATTAGCTGACTTTACAGTTGTTTCAGCTCTACTTGTTGCTTGGAATTACAGCATAAAAAAACACATTGAATTATAATTCACTAGATTTAAAAGAAAAGGTAGAAAAAAAAGAAACATTGATTGAAATCACGGAAAAGCTTTTAGCCTGCCTTCCTGTCACAATGGACCTGCTCGAGGAGTTGCATTTTCCATTTGAAGAAAACAGACAATGTGTTAATTGCATTATGCATGGATAAATGCTTACAATAATTATCTAATCAGTGACAATTTCTGCCTCTCATAATCCCTCTTCTACTTAAGTTTCATTAACCGTCATCGAGGGAGCAGATGTGGGGCCCGTGAGCCCCAGCCCCTCGGTCAGGCTCCTGAACGGGCCCTGATTACGGGTAAACAAAGACGAGGCAATCAAATGGTCGGCCCTCTCTTGGAGACGCCCTCAGCCCGCGACAAGCGATCCTGATTACGGCTGAGCCGTCCCCATCGAGCGGGCAAGACTCTCTCTCACAGGGTGTGTAAGACCCATGCCATTCCATGTGTGCCAATTACACAAATTTGTATTTTTAGAAACTGTAATTGGACAAAAATGAAAGAAAAAAAAATAGTAACACTTGGAGAGATTGAGGTACCAGGCATGGTGGAGGTTACATATACAAGAGGCCCGTAGCTGCGATGAAGACATGGCTGCTGCTTGCGGAATCGAACAGATATACAGTCGGCCCTCCATGGGTTCCGCATTGACAGATTCAACCAACAACGGATCGAAAATATTCAACAGAATATTCTGTTATATTCTTAAAACATTCTGTACTGAACATGTACAGACTTTTTTTTCTCGTCATTATTCCCTGAACAATACAGTATAACCACTATTTACATTGAATTTATATTTTATTAGGTATTATAAGTAATCTAGAGACGATTTAAAGTATATGGGAGGATGTGCGTAAGTCATATGCAAATACTATGCCTTTTTATATAAGGGACTTGACCATTCGTGGATTTTGGTATCCACCAGTGGTCGTGTACCCAATCCCCAGTGGATACTGAGGGGCAACTGCGTTGCTTTTTTTCATATTCGAGAAGGGAAACAATGAGCCAATATAATATAATATTTTTCACAAACACAAGGCCGTTGAGACACATTCACCTGTGTGCTCGTGTGAAGCCCCAGACCTGGGTAACGTCAGACTGAATGAGGTTAATCCTGGCCATTCCTTCGGTGAAAAACAGGCAGGTCGATAAGATGATAAAATAAAAATTGGGGTTGGGGGGGATGTGAGGTGAAGTCACAATAATAAATAATCACGAGGGAAGCCACCGTTGACCTGTTCGTGTGGAAAGCCAAGATCAATTTCAAAAGATCAATACTGATGACTGATAGGTTAAGCTTTGTGGGTCGCCATGACGAGGAAGTTCTGGGACTGGACTGATACCCAGAATGCACCAAGTTCTAAATCTGCAGCAGGACATTGGGATAGCATTGCTCTATCACTAAGGAAGGGGTGCAACCTTGTGTGATGTGAGCAACAGCCAGCCATATAAATAGCTGATATTTAAGCCTCGATATGCGACGGGAGATTCACTGCACATAACGACATGCAGGGGCAGCCATTAATCCATCTCAATATGATCCATACTAGGAATCTCTCCGCCGGTCAATAGAATAATGTGAAGATATTATACTGAAAAATGAAGGGCAAGAGTACAATATGAGACCAATTTTCAGTCTGAATGGCGATTACATTTTAGCGCTCACACTGCTCTGATGTTGATCAATATCATCCAGCAGATATCTGTGTGAGAAATCTGAGTCCCTAATGTCTGAAATCCAAATATATGCTCTGCTGTGGAGGCCTGTCACAGACCTACAGTGACTGATGAGGGTGTGCATCTGGTCCTGAACCAGTAATTAAGCTGAATATGAAAGAGTTAGACAGAGTTCTTTAATGCTGACCTTCAGCACTGCTCAGACAATAACTATTCAGCAGACGATGGCGTGGAGTGAATTCTCACCTTGCACCTTTTGTTGAAAAACAAAACAAAACAAAAAACACTGTTTTATTTGAATGTTGTCAAGCTGAAGCGTGAGGGTAGTTCTGGTTAAAATTAAGTTTCATGAGCCCCCTGTCAATCTTTGTGTTGTTTGAGCCAATAAAATTTCCATAGCCAATGTTGTCATTGGTTAAAGTCACTGATACTACAGTATCTGTTAGCTCCTTCCATGTGAGACTTCGCACTCCTGTCACAACTAAGCCCTTCCTTTAGTGGACCCATCACTGTGTATCGATGTGTCAAAAAGAAAACACCATCTACTTCCTGGATAATGCCTGTTGAAGCATTGGATCTGCACTGTGTGCACTCTAATCCTGAGTGTGGATCTCAGTGCTTACCCAGCCAGCACAAAAGCTTTCAAAAAACAGCCACAGAACATTCCAGTTAGACTTCCATTTGGTTGTGAGCTAACTTTATGAGGAGAATGTTCACCAATATTTGCAAGCATATTTATCTGTTCTGAAGAAGACTGTCGGCGTCACAGGAACATGTTCAGGCATGGGACATACAGATACAGTGGGAGCACCCTTGAGTAGCTGAACTGGGTCAACCATCCATGGGGAAAACAACACTATGAAGGATTTTTTATGGAGGAATAGCAGAGGAATTTTTCAGAAGTAAATATGAACAAACCAGCTTTTCTTAGCATGGGATTTTTGGATAGAAAGGGCTTGAATGATCATTCACAATTAAAATTCTTCTTTATCACTGGGAGAGCAAAACTGCAAAACTCCAGCTGCTCTAAGAGAGCATTGTCCTAGTGACTGAAAAGCGAAAACTGGAATGCCAGAAAAGTTCTCCCTGTTATCCAACATTTTGCAGAATGTTCAGAGAGACAATAACTGTTGGTTACCATACACATGCGATTCATTTCTGTTTAGACCCAGAATCTGAATGGAAAGTCAACTTTAAAACCAAAACTGCCTTTCACATTAAAGTATTAAAGTTAAGATTGTAATCTGTATCTCACAGAATTCAGAGACAGGAGGAGCATGTCTGACACAGTTAAGAGTGTGTGTGAACATGCCCTGGTGCAGAGTGAAGTCTGCACCACAGAAGGTCATCCATCTGTTCTTCATTATGGGAATGATGAGAGAATGAAGCTTCATGAACCCAGGAAAGAATGGCACTGCAATCAGCTGTCAATCACTGTCTTAACCAATCGAAAGGTTTTGTTCTCCACAGCAAAACACAATGATTGGTTGAAATCATTAAGTCACTGACATGTCAGTAAAGGTCTGCCCATTGTTTTGCTTTGCTTTAACAAGGCCTCTTTCTCCTGTCATTGCAATCTCCTCTTAGCAGTGCTGTACTATCTGTTGTGTGGACCCTTTTGTCAATCAAAACATTTAGACATACAGTTTAACATCGCAACAGGTGTGAATGTGAATGAGGAACACACTCAAAATTCCATTATTCTGTTATATGTTTCCTAACTTCAACAGTCTTTCATGTCACTCATCATCTTGACCAACACAGATTAACACATCACAGATAGGGGGACAGTACTGACCTAGATTCAATCAAACACACTTAGTCTGTCTGTATGGGCAAATCAAATTTAATCAAAACAGATATAAGTCTGTTTAAGATAATGGGCTGTTCTATTTTCAAATTAAAATACATTCCAAAGGGCATATTTACTTGTATCCAGTAATACATAAACATACTGAGGAATTATGTTGTAATATAAGGTTAGCATTGACTTAATTACACAGAATTGATTAAAGATACTGAGAGTGTTTGACAGGTCTATGCTGTGTCAAATCCATGACCGGTCAGTTATGGACCAGTCACAATTCCTCTGGCTGGTCCATAAAAGGCCCTGTTCTGATCCGGCTTCGGCTCCTTAGCTCACCCTGCCTTTACCTTGTGTGCGTTTTTAATACGCTCGACCGCTCAATGAGCCAGCACGGCAACGCGCACGCATGAAAGCAGCCCGCGGGTCCGCTGCGCGAACGGCTCGCATCTTCCTCCTTCACCAGACTAAAAGCAGACGAAAAGAGACTCCAGAAAGCCCTAGTATGAATATTTCAGCACTCCCTCACCGATGCCATTACATACAGCTATTCATATCATACGCAGCAGAAACTGGCCTGAAACATAGCTTCCAGTGGGTACTCCAGTCACAGTGATCCTGACTCCACTAATGTCGACAATGAATATCCCCTGTCCTCAGGCGGCGTATTAATCTTTTGCAGCGGGCAGGAATATGCAGTGATTCCTGCAAAATGAAGCTGGTCTTTAGAGAAGAAATGGAGCTTCTTTTGCACTGTCACAATCAGTGAAGGATACGATATAACACAGAGTAAGAAGCGACATTCAACCAAAACAATGTGATGCTCAGCAATTACATTGGAGTACCTTAAAGTGAGCAGTACTTTGTTTCATTGTGTTCTGTTCATCACAATAGCCAGTAAATCTCATGACAAGGTGTTAGAATTATTAAAATGAAGTTACAACAAATGCTTAAAATTATTCCTCAATATTAGAGCCAGCATGCCACATTGCTAGACTTTCCATCACAACCACCACCCGTGTATTAACACAGAACTGCACATCTGTCAGGTTCATATGCCAAGGGAAGTTTACCAGAGCAACCAGTGCCAGTAAAGAGATCAGAGGCTACAGTCTACCACAGCGTAGCAGATGAGATGCACAGTTATTACAAAGCAGAATGCCAAAGACGTTACAATCCTGAGTAACGAAAGGAGCCGCCGCAAAAAAACGAATGTAATTTTTGAGGCGGAAGAAAACTTCATAACAATCACTCACCCCAACCTGAAGGAAGTCCGCTGTCACCATGTGGGAGGAGCAGCGTGGGAGTGAAGACGGATGTTTTTTTTTTTTTTTAACTCAGAAACTGTAAGAGCCAGGACACAGAACACAGAGACAGTGCCAAAACAGTGAAAACCACACACAGGTCCCTTTTACCCTCGGTGTTAGAGTACTCTCACTTGAAATATCCTTGTGTTTCAAGTTTCGGACTTCTTTTTGTCTTCAGCAACATGAAGAAGACATGATGGAAAAAAAATGTAAAATAAAAGACTGCAATCCTACCCTGGGGCAAGGGATAACCCCAAAAACGATATGTGGGTGAAAGCCAGGTGAGATGACGAGGGGTTGGTTTGTACGAGGCCTAGCCTCTCCTTCACGCGCTGTCCAGGTACAGGTGAAGCTGAAAGTGTTCGCCCTGTCAACCAAGGCGGTGACCCCGTGTTTGGGCTGAAGCTTCCAGGTAGAGGGGTCCCAAATCAGCTTTGTGGGGTGAGGGGATGGAGGGGTAAGGGGGCAGGGGATAGGGTCCTCACGACGAATCCTCAGTCCTACGATGAAGCCGCTCCTGACCTGTGAGTGACCGTGTTTATTCTCATTCGCGCCACGCTCCCTGACAAATATCCCTATTCAACGCCTTGGCTCCAGAGCAGGAAAGAAACGATGCCTGCAAGTATGTGTGTGTGTGTGTGTGTGTGTGTGTGTGTGTGTGTGGGGGGGATCCAGGGGGGGGTGTGAGACACAAGAAAGAAAGATTTACAACCACAAAAAAATAAAAATAAGGGAAAAGGGGGGTAAAGCAGACAGGAGAAGGCTGTATTCCAGTAGCAGAGTCGATGCTGAAAGCGGAACGAGTCGCTGTCCTCCTCTCCCTCCGACGCAACGCGGACCGCGGTCGCACAGCTCGTCTTCGCTCTCGGCACAGCACAGCGCCAGGCTCCTATCAAATAAACGCCAGTTCTGTTACAGCATTCTGCTGCATCGCATTCTCTCTTCTGCCTCTCTTTCCGTCTCTCCGTCTCCCCCTCTCTCTCTCTCTCTCTCTGGCTCTCTCTGTATCTCTCTCTCTCTCCCTCCCTCCCTCCCTCTTGCACTCCACTCTCTCTCTCTCTCTAGCGCTCTCTCTCTCTCTCTCTCTTGCTCAGTCACACGTCAGGAGACACAGAGGGAGGCTGGAATACAAATAAGCCGTTTAGTCGGCCTCTCTTAAAGACACAATTGTGCTCTCCGGTCCGACACTTTCTTTGCCCCCCCAAAACCAAAAAAAAAAAAAGCTAATGCTGGTGTCTCCGTTTCTCTCACACCATGGGCACAATTCCCCTGCCCGGATACAGGATCGCCAAATCCGCAGCCTGCCCTTGCTGTCCTCAGTCTTAACCCATAGACCCTTCAATTCGCACAGAGATCCCCCACCCTCTGGGATTAACGACCAGGTTAAAAGAAAAGAAAGAAAAAAAAGCACAGGGAGGTGAGCCCCAAGGGGTCGGCCACCTTTATGCTCACCTGTTTGAGGAAAAAAAAAGGGATGGGGGAGGTTCGTGCTTTATCGACTGGCTGTGGGTCTCCCTGAGGGGCTACACTTGTACTCAGCGGGGGGGGGTTTGGGGCGATCCTCCAGCCGGTGCACACAGAAAGCTCTCCCATAATGAATATTTAATCTGTGAAATGGATGGGAGTTAAAGGAGAGTATGGGCTGGGTGGAAGTGGGTGGAGGGGGGTTCTGAAAGGTACAGTGATTAAACGGTACGCAAGCCTCCATCTTTGCCTCAAATCACGAACCTTTTTAATTTTTTGAGATTAAAAAAAAAGGTACAAAAGGGGAGGGGGGGTGGCAGACCAGATTATTTTAAGGCCATCCTATTATTCCATGTGATAAAAGGGATCGCTAATTTGCTCAAAGATGAAGCTTTTGCTTAATTAAATTAGCATTAGCATTTAAAAGATCCTGTCAGAAAGTATATGGTAATGTGGGATGTGTGCAGGGTGAGAGTTTGCTCATTTGATCTTCTCTGATGTAGTCTCATCTGCTCATGTTATTAATTGGTCATTGAAAACCCAGAATTTCAGTCTGTGTAAAATGGAGAATGAGTAGACATTAATGTAGGTGTGGCTTCTGTTGTTTATTTTTCCCACCAGGTCTGAATCCTGTTTTCTTGTTCTTAAATTCAGCACATATGACCATAGCTGCAGCCGCTACCAAGCTTTCTCTCGAATTTCCTCATTTTCTTGAAATTGTGCATGGACACACACAAATTCACCTTGATGCAGTGATTTCAATGGGGGTGCCCTATTTATTCTGGCTTCTGGCCATTGTCAAATCATTTTGGTCCTGCCCTGATAGGAGTCTGTGTACACTATTGGCATGCATTGGTGCACCACTCCCCAAGTGAGATGTCAGTACCTACAATCTACCACTAGAGGGCAAAATCACTTGTGATGACATCTGCCAAAGAATAAAAGCCTTTTGCATTTAAGGAAAATGAGAAGAAAAGCTTCAGACCTGTGAATGAGCTCCAGACATGGAGGCCATGTAGCCAACCTCGCCAAGCTGTGAGTCTGACTATTGGCTTACCAATATAATGGAATAGTGGAAGATACCACTTTGACCAGCTTCTGCAATATGCTTCGTGATTAAACCAGTCATCAGTTTAAAAATAAGCCAATGGGTTCAGACACTGCATGGGTGACACAAATCAGACTGCTGGGAGGCAGGGCCAAAGTTAAAAGCTATAAAGACGTTCTATCAGAGATTGAGTGTCTCCGGTCGAGACTATGGTGATGCTGTCGCTCATTTAATCATGGACACGTCAGCCTGTAATTCTGTTTTACTGGATCCGTTACAGGGAAAAGATGCACATTTCACATTCAAATAAACATCCAATCTCCTTCCCTGGAGACCTGCAATCTCAAAATATCAGGGAGAGCATGGACTAGATTATGAGATATTGATTCATTGCTAAGTATAGCCTGTACCACAACATTAGCACGCTAACGATGTGCTAATTAAATTCACTATGCCACTATGAACAAATTTAAAAAGTCACATGGACACTCACAACTACACAAAGACAAACACAGATACACACACACACGTACACACTTTTTGTAACATTCCACATTTTTTTTGCAAGTACATCATTTCTTATTTTACATTATTTTACCTGCTATGTTAACTCTCTTTTTGAGTTGCTTATGTAAAAGATGTGGATAATTCAAGGTGAATATGACAAAATATAAACACAATGCAGGCACCACAGACCTGAAGAAGCAGAGGATGCCATGGAAATGGTTCTAAGCAGGGATATCAGATCAGCTGCTGCTTGGCGGGCCAAAACGCTCCAGCGTGGGATCAAACATGAAGGCCGAGGGCCTTTCTTCCCTAAAAAAACCACCCAAGGAAACGTTTTCATCATCCCGCGCCGAGATAATTCTAATTAAGGCATTGCTCTGTGGCTGCATTTTCAAACACGGGCCGGGCAGACAAAGAACAAATTAACCGCTAAAAATACAAAGCAACTGCATGCGCACTGTCACAAGCTAATATGCCACATTTATTACTGTAATGCTAGCACATTTTATGCAGTGCACAGAAAAACACAAGGCATTAGTCAAATGTACCAGATTAAGAGTCATACTACTTCTTTTTTTTTACTTCTCTGCTTTTTGGTTCTGGCCTGACAGCTTCCAGAAGCATTTATGGAGAAATTGGCTAAAATATATGGCACAGCACTTGGATGTTTAATTTATGTCCACTGTACTTACCTGAATCGGCATTCTGTGGTTGGAAGGGTTAGCTGCTGTGGGTGTTCCCTGAGGACATTCTCCTCATGCTGTCTGACTCTGAGGACGAGCTCGGTCGCTCCTTGGCTGTTAGGGGGGTCTTTGTCAGCCGTATCGACCTGCTTTGGAGATGAGTCCTCTTAGGAAGACAAGTGGCTGTAAAATGAATAGGGTCAACAGCCCCCAGCCACCTCTCACCCCCTCCGCCATCCCATCCCCACATTCTGTCAGCCGCTATTGGCCGTTTTGTCTGTAGGTTCTGCCTCGCCATTATTCCATGACATCAGTGCTTTGTGCTTTTAAACTGCTCGCCCGCTTTTCAACCACTCATCAAACACCCATGTCTACATTACAGAAAAAAAGGTTCCTAAAGGGTTATTTGTTTCTCCTGGGGGAACCCTAACAGGATGTTCTTAGATACTGATATAGGAGTGATCTGTAGAATGTTATTCTGTAGGGTTCTACAGACAGTCCATTTGAGATTCCATCATGTGCATGTCCCCCCAGGTGGACAGAGAACCCTCCAAGGTGCTAGACTAAACCTTTTTTAGGGTTAGTCTAGTGTAGGGTTGGTAGCCTCAGCTCAACTCAAGTTAAATAACCTCCTGCTTCACCACTTGCCCTGTTGCTGACTGTATAATTATGATGGAAGCTAACTTCAGAACAAGCATTTTGTTACCAAGTTACCAGACAAAGCATTCAAAAGGTCATCTGACCTTAACTTCGCTCTAAGAAAAGTTCCCTTCTTTTTTAAACTTTCTTTTCCCTTAGCTGAACCAAGCTATCAAGCTAGTGTCTATCAGCTCCACGATGCAGCAGTCTCCTATAGACTCGGGAGTTGGAAGTCATGTATGTGTGGATCCTCTGACAACCAGCCCTTGCTTCTTTCCACACAGCAGATGCAAGACTAATCACATCTTCCCTACGCAAGGTCAGCATCTCATAAGTTGAGGAAACTTACACATCCATGACCGGCCAGGAGAGGTCGCTATAGAGGGATGAGACTGAATTTTTTTTTTCGTGGTTTGGCCTCTCTTTTTTCCTCAGCGAGGCTGGATCACTTGTTGCCGTGCCAACGTGGATCTTCAGTGGCTCAGCTGAGGCAGCTTAAGCTCACTATGAGCAGGCTGCACCCGAATTCCGCGCTTGATCCGAAGGCAGTTCATTCATCGTCTGTCTGGGTAAGATGAAAAGGCGCCATCTCAGAATGGCAAGGTGCAGCAGCCAAACCTGCGGGAATATGAAAAGGTCATCACCGACAGGTAAACGAACCCGCGTTCCTTCATCATCCCCCGCCGTGGGTAACCCGCTCGGAATCGAAATGAGGAACGAGGCCGTGGGCAGGCGCAGACGCAGGGTCCCCCGGTCCACCGCCTTGGCATTTCGTTTGCGCTAAATTAAATTTACAACTGCGGCCAACAACTAAAAAAAAAAAAAAAACTTGTTCTGATTCGTTTCAGTCAACATCAGCTGGATCTCTCAGAAAAAAAAAGAAAAAAAACCAACAAAGAAAGTAAACGAGTGGAAATGATGCCCATAGGGTAAAATAGCGGAGAAGCAGTGGTAAGGCTCCTGAAGAGCATGATGTATCTTGGCAGGCTGATTAGACTCTCAGGAGTTCAGGCACCAGGGAATACACTCGCAGAGTCGGTGTTAGTGTTGGCTACGGAAACTTCAGCTGCGGACTACAGTGAGGATCCACACTGCTTTCAGACAAACAATGTGGGAGAAACTGCTACTCTCTGTCTGTCTCTCTGTCTCTCGCTCTCTCTTTCTCTCCAAGGCCTGCAGAGAACAGGCCCAGCCACTAAAACAATAGTGCTGCAGCCTAGCAACATGATTGTACGCTGTAAAACATTCAGACGAATGTGTTCAACACATACAGCAGGACTTTTTGCACGTGACAGTTTTAATGTAAAAACTAATTTTTAGATGAAAGATATTTGAGGAGCGAAATAGGTATAATTATAAGAGAAGTTCTGTTTTCTCTGGTTTAAATAATGAATTTAAGGATGTGTTATACATTAAATTTTTTGTTTACTTATTTCAATGACCAGCAATTTCATTATCTTCAAGCGTCGATAAAATATCAATGCAGTACTGTACAAAAATAGCTGAGCTATATATGTTTTAAAAAGTCATCAAAATAAACTAAATAAACAATAACTCAAAAGAGATTAATCGAAAACCAGTCTTACTTCTTATACACATACAAGATGTGGCTATTACATCATGCCACTCATGCTCAAGAAAAACACATTTACTTGAAGCGAAGTGTAACAGCGAACTGAAGACGCAAGCAGATTGAACTTTCAGGGGTTGTTTATGCTTGTCCATTGGTCAATGTACACGTGCACGTGGTTCTCGCGGTTTGACTTACATAAGCCCAGTCTCATCCCAGACTTATTTAATAGCCACACTTCATATTTCCCCACAATGATTTTGGATATTGACAACACGCAGCATTCTCTTTAATTTATGATGGGCGGTGAGGAGGCATGTATGCTGAAACACAACACCATGTATGGCAAAGATAAACGCAGCTGTTCATTCAATGCAATTTCACACACGATCCCTGTTTGCCTCACACTTGTTCTTTCTCACGGTGGTGGGAATCCACGTTCTGTGGCTCATATCTGTATCACTCAATCAATGTCAAGACCCATGACTTCTTTCAGCAGTGTAGTGACTGCCGTTTGCCGGGAGGTAAACTAAGAGCCATGAGCACTTTTTTTCAGGCACTTCACAACTGCAGGTTAACCATTTCTGCTTCTCTATTTAAGTATACTGAACTAGGTGCATTGTGGTTGCAGATTGCTTAAACTCATGTTATGGGAAAAAAATAGGCTTCAACACCATGGCAACAATAATGTAATTATTGTTATAATAATGTATTTCAAATTAATAAATAAACTTCAGTCTAGGTATGAAAACATGCACATCCACACATGCATACTCACATAAAATAATAATATAAAGGAAGTCAGGCCTCAGGTCCCGAGTCATCTGTGTGCTCCTGTGTATAGTGATTCCTTCCAAATCACTGCTTTCAAGCATATAAATGTGATTTAAGACAATAAGCATTATAAGCATATAAATGTGATTTAAGACAATAAGCATTAATAGCTGAATTAGATTGTGGAATGATGTGTGGTTTGTGTTTCGGCCTAAATAATTAAATAAGCTTTTAAGCACATTCCACATAATCACTTGAGCAAAGCCCCATTAAGGGGAATAGGCAGAGAGAGATCGAACAAATTCATTTGTCTTACCCAAGAACTTCATGGACAGCGATTATAAAGAGTCATAAGAGGAGATTCGTATTGCTGTCAGCTTATTAAGATCTCAGAGTGTAACCCGGCCCACCTCTCTGCTCCTGAATATATTCATTTTAAATAACGACATCACTTCCTTTACCGTTCTTTTCATTAAATTAGAAAAGCTAAATCGAAGCAAGGCCAAGCCATGTAGACTGAATGTCTTTGTAGAATGAGCATTGCAGGAAAGCCGCGTGGCGTAAGGAAAGCTGGCACAGAGACGGCCCGATAAACCAATAAACAACTGCGACATCCCAACATCACGTGATCAAGTAATAATTTGGTATTTTATTTTTCAATTTCATGAAAATTTGACTTGGATTTTCCGAATGCTTAAAAAAACAACAAAAAAATCTGCATGGTGCCTTTGGTCAGCTCACACAATCTCCCATTCTATCTTTTACATAATCAATAACAATATTCATATCATCTCAGCACCATTATATTGGCCTGTGTATCATTGTAACATCGTACACCCTTGGTATGAAGAGATGCATGCTCTCAAAACCCCTAGAGTGTACTGTACACAAAAGCAAAAGGACTCCACACAAACAGGAGCTAGACCATCAATATCAGGCTTTCTTGCTCTTCATTCTGTCCTGCTTTCCACTGTCAAAGACTGCCAAATCTCTCAAAGCTTGTGCTACTGGCATACTACTGTGCTCTGGATCCTGAGACACATAGGGGCTGAAATTCAGGACTCCTTGATTAAGCAGGAGAAAAAAAAAAAAAAAAAAAACATCGGGGAAAATCACATCCCTGTTATTACAGTGGATCTGAGTCTGAGGAAATTTTATGTATGTCTACGTTCTCCGCATCTGTTGTACCCTCCAAGTGTGCATGTGATTCATTACCTTTTCCACAGCTTAGCCCAGGCTTGTAAATATGTTCAAATAGCACACCAGAACACATACACACGCACGCACACACGTGCTCGCACACACCAGAACACATACACACGCACGCACACACGTGCTCGCACACACCAGAACACATACACACGCACGCACACACGTGCTCGCACACACCAGACAATTTTTACATCTGAATACCTTATAACCTTAACCCCCCCACACACACACACACACACCCATTCTTCCCATCTACAAATCTGCTTATCACTCTCCTGTTAGTCCTCCCTGTAGCGACGGTTCCTTAGCAACAGTCATGCCTCTGTTCTGAACAGTAATAATATGGGGAAGAAGGTGTGAAAACAGGTAGTCTGCGCTGTGTAAAGTTGTGACGTGAGCTAAACTGAAACACATCATTCATTGCACCCATCAATCAACCCGACCAATTATAACAGATTTATCCTCATTGGTCAGGGAGATATTCCCTAACCAGTGAAAGCTTATATCTCCATTCCAGGTATCATTTACTGAAAAAAAAATAATAATAATAAAAGATGTGTATTATTTCATATTACTTTCCTGTAATAAATCATCTATATCTAGTACTACAGTAATACTGCAGGGCATGTGCAATGTGATTAATATTGTATTTGAAGTTTCAGGAGGTTCATTGTATTTTAATTGAACACATTAATCAATCAGCACACACCATTGCCTAAGATAGCATAGAAATACTGCCTGCATACGTACGCGCTATAAAGGTTAGCTACTATTATTTCTAAACTGAATTTTCTTCAGATTCATCCCAGTGAATGAGAATATGTGGAATCTTTTGTGTTTGCATGTATGTCATTTGAAAATGAATCACAAACGTGCTGTTCTCAGAGAGTAACCCTGTTGTTCAGCACGGTGAAAGTACTGTGCATGCCAAACAATCTGAAATGTTTCCCTTCAAGGGATGGTCATAAATATCTTTCTATTTTCAAAGTTTAAACCAGACAACGGCACTCTGGTGAACACAGCTGGCCAACCACTAATCAATAAAGACCTGAGAAAGAATAATACAAAGGGCAACATCATGAGTTCTGTGCATGATGAATGCTAACATGCCTTTAATTAATGTGAAGCATACATTCCTTTTTATAGTGAGGTATGTACATTATCATCACTTAGCTGATGTGTTTTATCCAAAGCGAATTACAGTTGATTAGGCTAGCTAAGGGCCAATCCCCCCTGGGAGCAATGTGGGGTTAAGGGCTCAAGGGCCCAACAGCGATGGTGTTCTTGCTGTGGCTGGACTGGGGCTTGAACCACCAACCTCTGGGGTCCCAGTCATTTACCTTAGCCACTAGACTACAGGCTGCCCCAATGTAGCTACTATACGCATCAACCACAAAACTGGAACATTACATTACAGGCATTTGGCAGACGCTCTTATCCAGAGCGACTTATAACACAAAGAGCATTTTTTTTCGGGACAAGGTAATCAAAGTGCTAGCGAAGGGTACAAGTCTCAAGTGCCAGTAGGGTTAGAAAGGACTGAACCCTATGGATGACCTGCTGAAGAAAAAATACAAGAAACAATTAGTAATAAGCAATAACTCATAAGGTAGCTACAAGTAAGACTATGGCTAAGTGGGGGAGCTGGGGGAGGGGGAGAGGTGCATCCTGAAGAGGTGAGTCTTCAGTCTGTGCTTGAAGGTGGGCAGACTATCTGCTGTTCTGACCACCGTATCATTCATTACAACCAAGATGTTATTGGAAACCAAACTGTCACAACTGTATGTATTGTTTGCCACACTTCTGCTTAATTGCTTATTTGTTGGACACATGCATTTTTCCTTAAGCTATTCATACTCATTATCCCCTCCTGAAATTAATGACATCAGCGGTTCAAAGAAATGCAGAAAATGCTAATGCGTCCCACAAACTCAGTCTGTTAACAATAAATAAATAAATAAGTAAATAAATGCATAAATAAAATCAGGTCAGAAAAGATTCGGCTTTCATTTCCACATGCCCACACCATCCTCTGTGTGTGTGCGTGTGTGGGCGTGTGTGCATTGTAGACCCCGCTATGAGCATTGACAGCACTGATGGCAATTTCAACCCCACCCCCTAATAAATAAATGAATAAATAAATAAAATAAAAAATAGAATAGCTGTATCATTACTTTGCTTATAAACTCCTGTTAACCCAGGCCTCCATACTCTCCCATGTCAGGTCTCTTTCCTGACTGCTGAAACACTGTTACCCTCAAGGGTGGTACCTTCTGACCTCTGAATCACCGACCCTGAAACTACAGAAAAAAACACACACACACACACACACACACACACACACACACTCACACATAAATCCAGCACTGATCTACGCTGGCTGCCGCTGGGCTTTAGATTAGATTTTAAGGATTTATTGCCAACTTTAAAGGCCCTACATCGTCTGACCTGTAAACATCTGTATTTCTGCAGCTTCTCAGCCCTTACAATGCAGGTAATGATCTGAGATCATCTACAAGGGTCTCTCTACTCCGGTTACTAGGCTGAGAGCAGAAGGTGAAAATATACATTTTTTTTTTCACTAGTTTCCATGTGGAAAAATTGGATTATCCACTACTATTTACAGCAAAAAGTTTGCTCATTGCCTTGTTTGCCATTTTGTTATAAGAACTTGTGGTTCATTTGTTGTTTATGTAACATGTTACTGGGAATAATAAATTGCTTAAAATAGAAAAAAAAAAAAACCACATTTGAGAACATTTTTATTTTTTTTGAAGTTGCAATAATTTTGTGAATGTACCTCTAAATGTTTCTGACTGAGTTTTTTAACCCTTTCCAGACTGATGAGCATCAATGACCCATAGTTCATGAAGAGCAAACTCTGATGGTGATTATTCATTCATTCATTCATTTTTACTTATCACAACTTAGGCAGAGAAAACAATCACATATTTATTTATTTTTTTTCCGATGCATGCATAACTGTAGAAAAAAATGTGGCGGTCACAAACTTTCTGTGCCCATTGTGCGGTGTAAGTGAGGAGAATACCCCTGGAAAGGTACACTGACAACATAGATGTGTAGGGCATCAGACAGTGCAAACGCCATTTTCAATGTTCTCTGTTGCTTGCTCCTTACAAATAAACCAGTGAGTCAATAAACACATACACGCACGCACGCACGCACACACGCACTCACACACACACTCACACACACACACACAAACACACACAAACACACACACACTCACACACACACACACACACACACACACACACACTCGCACGCACTCACACACACACACTCACACATACACACATACACACACACACACACTCTCACACACACACACACACACTCACACACACAAATAAATAGATAAATGCAGCTTTGATCAAGTGTGCATGCCAACTGCAAATAAACCAATAAAAAGAAACGAAGAAAGAAACAATAAATAAACAAATAAATAAACGACTGAATCTTTTATCCATTGTTACACTGTACTTTTAAATAAAGGAAAAGGAAACAATAAATACCCCGGCAGTCTCTCAAACTCCCATTGCCACCATTTTCACAGCTTGACTATGACTGCTTTTTATGGCGCTGACTTTGGCCAATTAGTCAGACATGGTGCAGCACTTATTGCGATGAGGCGCTGCGTTAAACGAGCGCCAGGGGTATTAGGACAAGGCTGCCTCGCAAACAGACAAGGTTTGGGTCAGCCTCGTCTTGGGGGCGTCGCCAGGCTCCTTGGATATGCCCCGCTGGCTTGAGCGCCCTCGTGGGGCTGGCATAGTTAGAGGTTATTCCAACAGCAGATGGCACTGAGCTCACAATGGGACTCTGTGAGGCTGTAAATGAGGCCTGTCTGAGTAACCTCTGCCTGCATGAACTACTGAGGAGTACCAGGAGCTACTGGGCCACACTCACACACATGCACACACTCACATACATGCACACACACGTGCACACACAAACACTCACACACACACACACACACATGTGCAAACACAAACACGCACGTACACACACACACACAAACACGCACGTACACACACACACACAAACACACACACATGTACACGTATACACATACACGTGCGCGCACACACACACATACACACATGCACATGCACACATACATGTGCGCCCACACATACACACTACACACACACATACACACACAAACACACACACAGACACACTCCCTCAGAGACATTCACACACGCACATACACACACATACACATGCACACGTTCACACATACATGTGCACACACACACACACACACACACACACACACAGACATTCACACACACATACACACACACAAATACATACATAAGTATGTATGAACACACACGTGGCCATAAGCATGTATCACCAATGTTCCTACATAGACTGACACAAATGAACACACTAACACACGAACACATATGCTATATGGACACACACTTTAGAACATTCTCAAACACACACCTGCACAGATTAAAACATTAGCACATTCAGGCATACGCACATAGTCAAGAACCCACACCCATGCACACTCACCTACACAGGTGAGTACACTAACACACAGAGGAGCAGAACCGCTCTCAAACCACTTTAATTACAGAAAAGGTCATAAAATCCTCATGATATGATTCTCAAAAAGAGCATCTCATGAACAAACTGATTTTCCAGGCACCAAAGCACAACACAGTGATTATGATTATGTTTCGCACCTTGAAAACCACCAGAGGCACCTATTAACGCTCAGAGAAACTGAGCTGTAACATTAGAGACAAGCTACACAGAGCGCAAAAAAAAGAAATTTCATCACACAGCATACACCAAGGCTGATGTCTTTAATGAAAAGCAGTCAACATCATGTCTCGCAAATTAAAAACTGGTAGAGGAAAAAAAAAATGTGTCAGGCACAGAATTTGCTTCATATAACGTGCAAAATTCTCATGTGGCGCAGTCACGCGCGCGATGCATACGGATCCTTTCTGGGGGCCTGGTTTTCACTCAAGAAATCAGTTAGAGTTCTGACATCCTGCAGAATCAATTATCACTGGGTAGAAGAAGAAAAAAAAAACACCATAAACAACACACTTGACAATGCAGTCCATGTTTTTCTCCCATTCATACAATTTTTTTTCTAGCAGCAAATCATGGACACAATATATATCCGTGCTGTTAATAAAACATTGTCACAGCGGCATTGGCCAACCCTGGGCACACAAAACATTTACTGCTGAAAGTAACGAAATTTAGCGCTTCAACAACACACAGAAGCAAATAAGGTGCAGAGCTTGTAACACAAATTTCCATAACAATAAGTACAGTAAATTATGTGCAGGCCTTACCAAGAAAAATAAATAAATACAAATAAATAACCCATCACTGAATGCATTTCTCTATTACTGACTCACTCGAGTCAGAATTACCCTTGAAATTGTGTTTTTAATTTAAAAATTTGCTGTCTTGATTAAGAAATGCAAAGTGCTTGAACACTGAGTGTTTTTCTACTTACTTGTTGTTAATCTTTTCTCTCTCACACACAGATATCTTTCAAATATAATCCTCAACATTTCAGTCATTTAAATAGAGCTGTCGATGCCCAGTAAATTACAAAAAGAAGGGAACTGCTTATGAAATCCATCGACAAGTAATTTCATTTTCCTCTTCCGGCCTGTGAGAGTGTAATGCAAAGCTAACACGGGCTCTAAATCACCCTGCCCGGGGTATTTACTCCAGCCGTGTTTTAATGGCAGGATGGAAAGGCCATATGAGGGCAAAGTTGAAACGAGGGAGATTGTTAGCTGTGCTGGTCTTCCATGTACTCACTGAGCCAGAGTCTGCCACTGTAAAGAAATCAGTGGGTGGACCAGGCTGGACCCTAATGGCTGCAAACAGCACTGTTAGTGGACATGCGTTTTTTTTTTCTCCCTGTGATAGGGAAGTCAGAATGCCATATTTTTAGACGCAGTGATTAAAAGAAGACTTGTTTACCTAAGGAAAGCTGAGGGGAGAAAACAATTTGAGAGATGAGGAAGACCATTAGCTGAGTTTCTACTGTGACTCCTGTGCCTGTGTAAAACGCACAATTTAAACACAACAGAGGGGACAGAAAGTGCAATTGTAAACCTAATACAAAATGTATGTGAAACTTTCAATATTCCCCATGAGGTAAAAATTGTATTGCGGCATTTATAAAAGAAAGATAATGCAATAGGCTTAAAAACGTATTATGTAATTTGCGATAAGAGGGAAGGGAGTACTTATTGCGTATATTTACATCCCTGCACTAGTGGGCCAAGCAACAGTGATAAAGGCAGTGTCTCAGAGAATAATAACAGAAAGTGAAAGGACATGATTCTTGTGTTTGTTTTTTGAACTGACCGAGGGCTGAAGAGTGACGCAGTGTGCTTTTTGGCTTAAAAAAAGAATTTGACACAGAAGAAAGTGACACCAAAACCCAAGGCGAAAACAAATGTCCTCAATTAGATTAAACGTATCACTGCGTAGGCCAGGGACCACCAGAGATATATATTTTTTTTTAAAAATATTTTTTAGCCCATTACAAAGTATCAACATTTCAATTATGAGAAAGATTAAAAGCAGACTGGTGTTTTCATTTTTGCCCGAGATTGCCTCCAACCGGCCGACTTCGAACTTGCTCAAAGACTCCTCCGTTCCTTATGCCATAGAACAGATGACTTGGTTCTGTGGGCGCCCGTGTTCCGGGCTTTTCTCCACCCACCAGCACACCTCATTTCAGGCAGGGGGATTTTGGCTGGAAGAGGGGGTCATTCCGCTAACTCTGCCCCTGCCAAGCTTCTTGCCCCGTCCCTCCCGTAAAACTGTCCACCCCCCGGACTGGCCTGCCGACCGACCGACCAACCGACCGGCTGGTCCTGTCAGCATGTTTAATAAAAATGTGAGTGGTGCACAAAAAAAAATACAGACAGAAAAAAGAAAGTCTTCTTCTCCCCAAAGTGAGTGACAGTCCAGCGTTTACGCCTCTGCTGCTGCTTTCCTCGGGCTGCTCTTGAAAAATAAGAATTAGATACGGTCCCACTCATCTATCATAGATGGAGGCTCCGGGGCCGCTTCTGCCATTGGGTGATGAATGAGCTGGAAGTCCAGGCTCCTCAGAGCCCACAGTCAAGCCCATCTCCTGCAATCACATCTAAATCGGGACCCCCAGCCCCCCCCACCCCCACTTCCCCCCACCCACCCACGGGAACTGGGGTTGGTGACAGCTCACCACCGCGCCTCGCGATGTTTCGCCTACTATCCTTCGCCAAACTCCATGGCAACAGTGTACGGGGCGATGCAGCGGAGGGGTCCCATGATGCACCATGGCCCTATTACCTGTATAATTGTGCTGAGCCTGGATGGTTTGGCATTTCATCAATGCACTGGCAATCCACAGGTCTGTTTGCAACTTGTGCAACTGCATATGTGTCATAACCACTTTGGGGTTCATTTGCAAACAGAAAACAGGAAGTTTTTAAATCATCTTGGGTCACCTTTACCTTTGCACAATTGTAGTAAATGTGTGAATACTGCAAACACTACAAAAACCACAACCTAAAACCACAAGGAGCAGCGACTGCTTGAATTACTCCCACGCTGTGGTGTAGTCTAGGCTATATGCCCATATATTGAGTACACCCACTTAAACTTCTAGGAAACAGCACTGCCACCTATTAGCCTTATTAGCATAGTTGCATATGGGCTTGGGAGTTACAGTATGCCCACCTCCTCAGACAGTATACTCACCTGTGGGCCTTATTACCATTAATACATATGGGCTTGGGAGTTACAGTATGCCCACCTCCTCAGACAGAATACTCACCTATTAGCCTTATTACCATTAATACATATGGGCTTTGGAGTTACAGTATACTCACCTATTAGCCTTATTACCATTAATACATATGGGCTTTGGAGTCACAGTATACTCACCTATTAGCCTTATTACCATTAATACATATGGGCTTTGGAGTCACAGTATACTCACCTATTAGCCTTATTACCATTAATACATATGGGCTTGGGAGTTACAGTATGCCCACCTCCTCAGACAGTGTGCCCACCTACCCAGTTACCACCTCATCACTACTTACTTATGTCAATCTTAATCTAGTTTTGACATCAAAAAACAGTATGAAACAAAAAGTGGCACATAAAAATTTTAAGTCCCAGCATTTTTTTTCTTTTTAGGAGAGAATAAAACATTTTTTTTGTAGGAAATTAGAGAGATAAACATTGGCCTATTCTTCAACAGGAATGTGCACAAAGAAATAAAAGTGTTTAATCAAATTATACAGTATTCAATTAAGCTGATAAACTTTTAAATCTTGCTCAGCCATCACTGAATAAAAAGAAGAATCTATAGCTCCACAGGCTCAGTCGGTTTCAGAGATTCAATAACACCGCCGACGGAGCTAAAGTGTGCTCTCGGGAACTCAAAAGCAGAGCTAGAGTACTTTGCTTGATGCTGCCTCACCGAAAAAACCAATTCAAGTTTCTGCCGTAACCTCCTTCAACGACAAACCCAGGTGTGAATGAAGCACCTTCCTCTCTGTCCTCCCCAAAGTCAACCTGCCTCTTGCTCAGTTTCGCTTTTCTGTTATTGCTGTCTCAGTTTCTATTTGCTGTACTTAGCAACAGTACTGTAATTACACATGTATAAGGTACATCAATAAGGTGGCCTTATCGATTGATTGATTGATTGATTAGGCACGGGTTCCCATTGGATTGGAACACATGATAATACAGCATGAACCCACAGTACGGCTACAGCTAGCCTGTGTTTTTCAGGCCTCTCTCCCCTTTATGCGAGCTGTGATCATATTTCTTTTCCACAGGGCTTGCTTTTGCCCATGTATAATGCATGCAGCTAATGTTTCTCGGGGTTACACTTGTTCCTCCTTGTTGCGATTTCTGTGAACTGGAGCAAAAACAGCAGTGCGTAGCAATAAACTGTCAAACTCGAGCCGGGGTTTTTTTCCGAGCCCCGCGTCTCCCTTCTGTTCACAGGCTTAGGCCGCAGCCTTAGCTTAATGGCATTTTTTTCCCCTTCCTGCATTTTCCAACACTATGATTCAGCCACTGGTATTTGTTAAGAAAAAAAAAAAATTCTGAGTGAGACAAGGAGGTCAGACATGGACCTGGAGAAAAGCCACTGTAATTTCCGGTATTTCACCGTGGTATGTAAGAGCTGAAAGCTATGGCCCTTTCCGATAATGAGGGAAACCCATTGATTACCGCGGTCCGAGAACGGTTAAGCCCATGGCGGAAGAAAAATATAGCACGTAGCTGAAGTTTATAAAATAACTTAAGGACAAAGGAAGGTTATTTGAGGACGGTGGGAGCTAATGAAGGCGGCTATGCCTTTGCACGGGGTCGCCAGCCTGCATTTCTAGCATTCATCTTTAATGAAAACCTGCATCTCATCACTGCCTGCAGAGGATGAAGAGTGTGTGAAAGATCACCAGGGTACACTTCAGAGTGAATATTCTACTTTATTAACATTTCATTTTAAAGATTCAAGAATAACCTCACAGCCTGCCAAATGGCATCAAAATGGTGTCCTATTGCTGGCTTTGCAGAATTGTATACACTTTTCAATAATTAAGAAGAGGCTTATTAATCGTTAAAATTCACAAATTTTATAGTTCAGGAGAGTTTGTGATAAGGTAACATATTGATTCCAGTTCATCCACAGAAATACATAGGAAAATGGCGTTTTTCTCACTTCTTGCTGTCATGCACTCTGTTTCATACATACACTGATTCAGTTCTGCATACTTAATGAAAAAATCCTCTTCACAGAAGCATCATCTCAAATTCTGGAACTATAAAATGGCACCTTTTGCTGTTTGTTGACATGAGTGGATAAAGAAAGAGAAAGACAGACAGGCAGAAAAAAGAGACACCGATTCGTTTGGGCATTAACACCCAGTCCAAACTCTGTATACTGAATTGTATGAAAATGTACTTTAGGACCCCTGAAACAAACCAAACCATACTTCAGGCCAACACCGCTCCAATCAAATACAAGATTATGATTTATCATTCAAAAGAGTCTTTCACTGGGAAACTGAATGTAGGTGATATAAAAAACTACATATGCAAAACTAAACTACATATGCTAAAAAGGAAACTATATACCTGACAGAAATTCTAACCAGGGTAAAATATATAAGGCAGGAAGAGCAGGAAGAGCTCCTTAGCCTGGCCATTGAGTCAGAGTGACACAAACTGCAAGAGTAGAGCCATATTAGGAGTAAAGGATAAGACTGAGAAGCTGTTTCTCCTACATAGAAGTAAATTTACACTCATTCATCAGTGCTGATTTAGAAAAGAAAAAAAAATCTGTTTCCAAATTTGATCAAATTTACAGACAGAAAAAAAACAAGATAATGTACTGAATGAAAGCCCCGCTAAGCTGCTCCATATGTAATAGCCTGCTATTACAGGAGAAAAATGAAATAACTCCCAGGTTTACCTAAATAAAATATGCCTATCCTTAATGGTTACTGTTTATAATGTGTTATCTGCTCTACAACTGATGTTCATGCACACACATACATACCCAAATGTGTATTAATAAAACGTGCATGTTTTTTTTGTGAAATGTCTTTTCCCTGTTGTTATCCTGTCATGCTAATACAGTACCTTGAAATTGAGAGAGAGATTTTGTTTTGAGAGAGTGTATTAGGGGTAAAATAACGCATAAAAAACAAAACAGAGAAGCAAACAAATTATCTGGCTGTATTTTATTCTATTTATGTTTATATTTTAAAAATGTTTAATATTTTGAATATGACAGCCTGAGATGACAGAGGTGAGTTTCCTGAGTCCTTGTGTAGGTGTATTTGCATTTCAAATGAGCTGTAATTAGCAGAAGAGCCGTCTGACAGTTGTCGCCCGTGTCTTTGGTCGAGTGATCGGGCACGCCTCCCGGCAGTGGCATAGCCTGCACGTGGCAGGGTAGGTGGAGAAGAGGAGATAAGAGAAAGGCATGATTTCACCCCGTCCCGCCCACCAAGTCCCCCCCCCCACCCCACCATGGCTGTGCGTAATCACACTTCTGATGCTGACGAACCGAGACTAGGCTTGCCAAATTAGATATACATGCTAAGACAAGCCATGTTCACCCTTAAGGTCTGTGTCTAGCCATTCTGTCTGCATTTATTTATGTTTTAATTATCCGGTTAGCCTGCTTGCATGCACATAACCTTTCTGTGAATGTTTTTCCTTTCCAATCTGTGCTTCATTACAGGGTATCTTACGGTTTGTTTATTTTTAACGAGTTTCGTTCTCAAGCTTTCCAGCTCAAAAAAAACCAAGTCCTCTATGCTAATCGTGTGCTGTCCTAAACCCCCCTTATTTACATTCTGAAACAATGTGGATTAAACCCAGTATGAATGCCCGTTCAATTGACTCGCCTTGCCAACCGTAGCTTTCCTCGTCAGGGAGATTGACGTTTCAGAAATTTAGCTAATGCCTCTAAAAAAGTTGCTCCTTTGAAAGTGCAGAGACACGTACATCAAACGATGCGAGAGAAATGCTGAAAAGATTTTCGCATTACCCGCAAACCGGAGGACGCCCCACTGAAGGCTGCAGAGGTCAGTCTCAGCTCTCCCCCACCATAAGAGTCTCATGTGAGATATAACGTTGCCTCTACAAGGTAAACAGAAGTTCACCTTTGACACGTGAATCCGTTCAGTGGAGCGTTCAAAGCCCTGACGCTACCAGGAGAAATGGTGGACCGCATCTGCTCATATCCACACAACAACTGTCCTGTGTATTGGAGTATCCGTGCGTTTCTCCTCCTCAGTCTAACTTAATTATTAAACACAGTCATTTATTGGATAACAACTTCAATGCCCTACTGTACCATAATTCAATGTAAGCCTCAAAAACATGGTTAAACAGCTACATCTGTTGTCAAACAAAAAGAAAAAATAAGCTGCATTGCATGTGAAAATGTGCCAATAGTCATCAACTGCTACAGTCCATAATTCTTTAACAAAAAAAGGTAGTTGTGGGGGCCTCGTCAGCAGTAGCTAACAGTGATGTGTAGTAGCTGTCTAGTTCAAATGCCTGACAGAAAATGCAACATAGCTTAAGTGAATAACAAAGAACCGAGAAGTCTTCTATTGACTAGAGGTGCGGGAAGCTAAACTGAACCATTGCCACAAATGCCTGTTTTGCTATGTGAAACCCCAATAACACCACTGCATATAAATCCTACATAATCAAACTTTTCCATAAAAAATACAATTTATTTGTGTTACTATCGTGTCGTTGTAACAATGACTTTAATAGTTCCTACAACATCATACAAAACTGGAAATAACGCCTCCACTCAAATGGTGTCATGCTGCTTTCCAGATTACGAGGACACCAAACTCCTCTCTGAATAAAACATTTTATTCTTCCTCAAAAAATAAATTATATAACTCAGTCCTAATCATCAGTTTGAATTTTTTTTACAAGAAATAAACTCTTTTACATTTTATATCTTTTGTCAGGTAATGACATCCGCAGTTTCTGCCACTTTCTGTCTTCCCTCAAAAAACTGAAAGAAACATCTTGTGTGTTCAAATTACTATCGTACTGCTACAGGAATTATCATGATCCACCTCTCACTGTTTTTATGTTTTTTTCTTCCCTGCCCAACAACATCTAACTGGATGTTTAAGTATAAACACAGCATGTTTGTAAATAGTGTTTATGGTCTCTATCCTGTGGAGCTGCTCAAACTCCATTAAGATTTATAGCAAGAATAGGTGTACATACACAACCTATTTGACTTCTTTTTGATGCTTAAAAATAAACTTGTGTGGTCGCAAAATTTGCCTGAGGTGTTGTTTGTGTGTGTTGGGTACAAATCCAGGTAAGCTTTTTCAGGTACATGCTATCACAAAGTTTGAATTCTTCCTCTAAGTAAATGCTGAAAGATTGCGTGGAGTCCACTGTCATTCTGAATGAAAAAAAAAAATATCTCATTCAATGGATGTTTTGGTTATGGAGATACTGATAGTAGAAACTAATTTGTGAGTGTCTTGTGCATCCTACTTCCTGTCCACTAATTAGTTTTGGTTTGGCACCCCCCACCCCTCATTTTGCACACAAGAATGCTTCATTGTGAGAAAATTTACATCTTTGTACAAGAAAATTATCCACACAGTCCGAGCTTCTCAGTTTTAGCCCAAATGATTCAGGGCCGCAGTGTTGCAAAAAGGTAAGACAACTGGCTTTGCAAATTAGAGGTTTCCAGTGGGCCACTGCAGAGGTACCCTTCAGAAATGTATTTCACCACGAGTGGTATCAATATTTATCCAGCCCTGTACATGAGCTGTCTGTGAAAGTGCCTGAGTCTAAAAGGTAGAATGTTACACTATGTTCTAGAACAGTGGCGAAGAGGGCTGATGGAAATTTCTGAGCTCAATCCAGACTTCAACTCCCATAATCCTTCTGTGAGATTCTAAAAATGGTTCCGCCTGCTGAACACATTCCCAGGGGGCACCCCAACTTCACACCCACAGCGATGCAACCGCAATGCAGTCCAATTGTCTGCCTAATCAGGGCATTAGTGGCATATTCTGCTCATTTCCTGCCTCAAATTAAGTCAGGCAGCCAGCAACGGGAAGATTAGCCTTCCAATTATCAAATACCGGACTGTGGAAAGGAAGGGGGGGAGGGGGGAATCACAGTCTGTCAATCAGCAAGTGCTAATTTTGAAGCATTAGGTAGAGATTTGTAATGAATGGAGAGCGGGTCTGACTGTTGGAACTCTTTAGCATCCCACACCTGTGATGCGAGAACAGCGACTCTCATTAGCAAGCTTTACTGGGTGTTACACAACACCCACCATGTTCCTAATTAACTGAGCACTAATGAACAGTGGAGGCTGACTGGCACGCTGTTAAATCTGCTCCCTGAAACACGTGGAAAAATGCTGTATCATGATGGAGGTCGGCTTCTGATGTGGTTCCCCTCAAACCTGGAGGAAATATCGAGATTGCCATTGCCATTCCAATTTTGGGATGGCCATTACTGTCCTGATATTCTCTCCATGATATAAGTAAAATGAACCTCCCCCCCACCACACCCCCCCAGCTAGGGAGGCTTTGGTAGCAGTGTTGTCTATGGGGGGGCAGGAGGGTTGGGTGATGCGATTGGGGTTTGTGCTGTTAGCGGCAAAACCAAAAGCAAAATTCTAAGGCTATCAATTGAACATGGGGAGAGTGTGGGGTGGGAGGTGGGTTGTGTGGGGGGTGGGGGGGAGCCGGAGGGGAGTGGGCTGAGTTGGTAATCCACAAGTGTTTCTGAACGGTGGAACAAAAAGCCATTGATGGACTGATGAATATTCATTATGTCATTCTTCCTTCATTGTTCCAGACTCATGTTTATAAAATGTCTTCTCCCGACACGCACCCTTTGCGCTGAAGACAATGCCCCCCTTCCGCGATAAAAAAAGACAGCCCCTTCCTTGCCATTAGATCCGTCCTTCTGTGGGGAGATAAACAGACCCCCCCCCATCCCCCACCCCGCCAACCCCCCCCCCAGCCAGTAATGCTCTGGATGCCGTATTACTTATTTATCAATTGACTCGTCTTCGGAATGCAATGTGTGCAGCCACTGCAAAATGCTGCTCTCATATTCAGAGGCTGTTTGCCTGACAAAAGATAGAGGGAAAGGTCACGCTTCACTTCTTGTGATGCCCCCCTGATTTGGAGGCTGTTTAAAATGTGCCGTGTGACGTGGACGGGCTAAGCTGTTTTGTCTGCTCCCGCATAAGTGCGCAGAATGTTATCAAGGTTTTCAATGGGAGGATGGACCGGATACTAGCAGTGGAAAGGGGTCGGAAGGCGGGGTGGGGGTGTGTGTGTGGGGGGGGGGGGGTTATGAGATGCTGTTTGATGTTGAGATCTATGAGAAGCCATCAGTGGACAAGATAATCACTCTGCCAAACCAGCTCAATAATCAAGTCCCTGAAACACAACGCCTCCGGGAATTCTGGGTATTTTAATAATCTGCTAGTGTTCCAATCAGAGGGAGATTTTAGCAGCTAAATGAAAGCTAGTGAACCCTGCTTAATTTCTCCCAGCAGGGACCCCCTTTTTATTCAAAGACATTCATTAAATATTGGATTAAGAGAGTACCTTTTCCCTCCACCTTGACTAACAATAAATCACACATCATGCATTCAAATGGATCCTAAAACTACACAGAAAAACACAAAGCCCCAATGCCATAATGCGTAAATAATCCTAGCAGTGATGAAACCACAGGCCAGTGTCCTCGTTCATTAAATCAACACCTACGATGCCACCAGCGAACCTGTTAAGCGTCTCACAGGATCAGCATAAGGGATCTTTTTCTGCATCTTTTGCTGCTCGGTTGACTCATCCTCTTGTTTTTGATGAAGTTTATCAAGCGGATCACAGATGGTCCCCTGACTATTTATCCGCTTCTCCGTAATTGGCTGTTTGTAAAGAGAAGAAAAAAAACTCAAACAAAATTCAAAGTCTATCTGTGAGCAAGTAGCAAGTGTGCTGTAAATGGAGTTGTCTTTCTAAATTAAATAAAATCCACTGGTACATTTATCGACTCTCTTGTCATTGAAGTGTACTAAAGTGTCTCAAAATTTTGAGTTTGTGGAGAAAAGCACACTGCAGTTAAAATCAGTTGCATAAGATATGTTAGCAGTCTGGTTCATTCTGTTCACTGTTCAATCAAACTCCCAACACACACAATGTTCCGTGCATAGCATAGAATTTGACAGACGTTCAGCAGCAGATTGTAAAACTCAAGTGTCTGAAATGTCAAGAAACTGCGTTTCCATCTAGAAATGGCTGACATATTCCCCAGCTCATAGCTGATTGGTTAACTTACAAGAAAGTGAGGGTACTCTTTGGCCTGTCTCTGCTGAGGACCTGTTGCCATTTTATTATGATCAAATGCCAAATTGTTCTGAATTTCAACAATTAAATGCAATCGATTAACTCCATAACAATTGATTAGAGTCACAAATATCTCACAGCACAGGGCAGGTAAATAAATTGGATTCCTATGGCCATTTCATGTCAGGATTAGCTAATTAACACATTTTGAATGAACTTCAATCACCATGGTCCCCCACTTTGAAATAATGTTGAAACATTGCTCAAAGATTTGCTTGTTTCTTTTTGTGTTTGTTATAATAACAGCAGATTTATATGTGTAAACCTGAGGCAGGCTAATAAAAAGACACCCTTAAGAAATTGTTGTGAAACACATACCCGTTTAACGCTTGCAGCCATCTTGAAGCCTTGCTATTTATACACCCATCTGGTTCCCACATGCTGTAAAAAGCATTTCCTCCATTGTGTAGCTGTTGTTCTGCACATTGTAAGGAACAAACAGGCAAAGCGGGACTGATGCCAAGTAATCTTCCAGGCACAGCGAAGAGATGAAAAAAAACAGGCAAAGGAAAATGTATATACTTTATGCAATAAAAGCCGTTCCATTCTTTCTCTCTCCAAGCCCCTTCTTTTAGATCATACATGTAAGTGCTAAACATGATTACCTTTAATCCCTACCATACAATGCAATCAGCAGGTCTTCCATTATGGGTGCTGTTGCCAGAGGCCTGTGTTTGCATGTAAATATAGCATGCTTACAATCACATGAATAAGATACAAGGAATAATTTTATTTGCTTTTCTTTGTTTGTTTGTTTTATTTTTGTGTTCAGTGTTACAATTAATGATATTCATGGAAAACCATTCATTGCTGTAGACAATAGTAGGACTGAATAAACAGGAGCGACTTTATCGATGGTATGGGGGAAAACACACACACACACACACGGCTCTAACACTCTATGAGTGGAGAGGGAAATGCGTTATGACACGTGTAAACACAATCGGTGCAAAGCGAGGAAAATGCAAGAAATCCAAGATTAATCTGGACACTTCACAGCAGAAATCACCAGGCTTTGGATTCACATTTGTTTCAATTACGTCCCTGTTTTGCACTTGGTTATGCTCTTACCCATAAGTGGTGTTGCTTAGCTCCTTAGTTTAGGCATAGCCTATCCATTCTTCAAAATGACATAATGCTTTTGTTCTCCGACGAAGACTCACCTTTAATGCACGACTTCAAAGTGTCACAGACAGTTTTTTTTCTTTTATGAAAATCAATATCATGAATGCAGAATGATTTTAATTACCTCTCTGCTGTTAAGTTGGGTTTTTTAATTATTTTTTTTTCTCCAATCCACAGCATGACTGAATAAGCATTTTTTAATACTGCACTGCAAGTTCTAGTTCGGACCTAAACACCAGACAGGGGTGTCCCAGTCCACTTCTGTGAAATAATTACTTGTCTGGTCTCCTTCAGAGCGTTGGTGCGCTCAAGCGATCGCAGCATCTGTCCCCTCCACACCGATCTCACCCCGGTCCGCTCTGGAGGGACTCTTTAAATTAACTTCCGTTGGATTGCTTTGTGCTTGCCTCAGGTGTTCGCCGGGCTCTCAAACTCTCTGGCATTATTGCTCGTAAATTCACACGAGTTAAGGCCTGGTTCTGGCCCGCCCCCCCCCCCCCCCCCCCGTCAGGGAAGGCTGTCTAGGGGGGGCATCGGGCCTTGCTTTTCCACTGCCCGCGGATAAGACGGGTCAAAATAAATGGCAGTGCAAAGTTCTCGCTGCATGGCTCCGGGATATTGTCGGCCTTTATGTGGTTTTGGGAAGGCTACCTGACAGTGGCACCCTGCACTTATTCAGTTATATAGAACTCCTTCATCCCCCCGCAACTGGAATGATTCAGAGAGTCTTTGGCGCTAACTTTCTTATTAAGCTGAATCAGCGGTCAGAGAGAGGTTTTATTTGTGCCTAAGTTTTAAAAAGCCCTGTTTTTTTTCTGGGAAATGAAAACCGGGTCCAACACTTTAAAATGTGGGAATTAGCTCAGAACCTTCTCACTTGTGCAAAACACACAAACACAGCGCAAAAAAACACACACACATGTTCACTCACACACACACACACATACACACATGCATACATTAAAAGCAGTTCTTCATTAAGAATCCATCTGCAAGTTTAAAGGTGCAGGATGGTAGGGCCGTGTTGATGTAATTAAATCCATTTAACTTTAATTAACTTAAAGACAATATTAATCATAGTTGCGCATCCTGCATGTTCATGTGTCTATTTTCTACACATTAAAGCCTTTCTCTGACACAACTTTTAATATGCACAGAGATTAATGCAATATACCAACACTTTACAAAACAGAGCTCTGCCCATGCAGATCAACCAGTTCTCCAAAGCAGGGAGGGGGGGGGAGGAGACAGAAGAAAGAATCCATTTTGCCATCCCAGACAGCGAGGGAGCTGGAGGAGTGGAGGTTGGGTGGGGGGGGATGGGTGCGGGGGGAGCAGGGGGTCTAATGAAAGAGAGAGCCCATTCCATCTCTCTTCAAGGTTATCAGAGCGACACACAGGCTGGCGTCTCTGTGGGGCCCCTGCTTCAGGTCCCTTGTGAGGAGGAAATGAAAGAGATGCCATCAGGTCCCGGGCTTCATCCGCCATGTGCCCATTCATAACGCGTTTGTCAGGCCCGCCCGCGCCGCGCGGCCCCTTCCGTTTGTTTTAATATTTCACCCTGATATTCGGGCTGGGGGAGAGCAGGCGCCCATGAGATTTTGATAAATGCCCGCACGCGTGTTTCCTGTTACAGCAATTGGATGTGTTCAGGCATGCTCCGCACATTTTAACAAGACTTAATTTATGGTCCATATGTCATGGGCTTACGGTGGTGAGACATTTAATTTGTCATTACGCTGAAATAATTGTCTCCGTTGTGTAATGGGCATAGTGTTGCAGTAAAAATAAAATGTATAAAGTAATTCCAGTTATTTA
>JAFBMS010000098.1:1300000-1347500 GCA_019788955.1 Albula glossodonta | reverse complement strand
ATGACTGATTATGTTGATCTGGACGGTTAATCATATTTCTGTTTCCTTAGAACTGGTCTGGAGTTACGCAGCAGGCAGAATGCTGCCAGTAATGCAATTTATCACATTATGCGTCCGAGCATTCGTGTGGAGTGATGAATTGAAACAATAAGTTGTATACACAAAGCGCATCTGCCAATATTGACCCTTTCATAACGCAGGGGCCACTTTGCATGAGCTGATTTCACGCCTCCAGGACGAGAAAGGAAAATATCTCCGCATTTTAAAAGGCATCAGCTCACCCCAGGCCTAATGTTTCTGCCAAAATATTTTTTTGAGATTGAGAGAAGAATATTTCAGCAAAGCAGTCCATTTAACGTGACCCTTTAGTTCCAGGTGACTCATTGGCGATGTGTTTGCAGTGCTTCTCACTGAGCTTCTGTGCGTCTGAGGCTGACCAAAGTAAAGGGTAAAATAATAATAAAAAAAAACCTCCTTCCTGATCTTGGCAGATATTGCTGGCTCTTGCGTGGCCATAAAGGAGTGTCAGAGTCACTGTGAAGCAGACAGCATTACTTACATCCAGACCAGGAGCCGGAGGTCGGCTATAAACACGTCTTATCACACGGGAAGCTGCAGAATGCTGCAATCGGCGTTGAGTCAGAGACAAGAACAGACACTTACGTATAATTTGTCACTCACCTTGTGCACTCAGCCTGTGTTCATTGACCGCCATTTCACATAATGGAAAAAATGTAAAGTGTTTAAAACTTTAAAATGTACGTTACCTTGTTGCCTTCAGGTTTTAAGATCGAATTGGCTGTCACCTAAACTAATCAGTATTGGTCAGCTACACGCCTGTTCGATTTTTAGCAGAATTTCCAAAAAAAAATGAAGGTGAACCCAAATGACACACAGCATATATTTACGGTGTTGCAGTCCTTGTCATGTGCAATGTACATGTTCTTTGTGTCAAGACAAAATTAAAATATTAAGCACAATTTGAAACAAAAAGTTTCATGCAGGATATGACTTTTAGTCTCCTCTCGCACAGCGGTGCCACCATTAAGATTTAGAAGACAAGACAACCATCCATCAGACTCCTTTAAAGCCAGAAGTGGAGAGCAGCGTTTATGCAAAGCATGCCATTTGTATCTTGAAATAAGTGTCTTCCTGTTGAATGGAGACAGAAAGTGTTCTAATGACAGAGCTTCACTCTGATGGCATAATGGCTCCTGCACACCAAGTGCAACTGCCCAGCGTTTACCCCCAGGAACAAAATGCAATGTAAATACATAACACAGCCAATAAATTGAATTATAATTCAGCAACTACAACCTTTGTCTAAGTGGTTTGCTGGCAGGTCCAGTCCCTACTGCATTAATCACTGTGTATATTTCAAAAACAGATGACAGCATGGCTAAGCATGTGTAATATATAATGGTGTTCCTGCACAAAGCCATGATAGAAACGTTCTCGTGCAGTAAGCACAAATCAACATTTTGAGACAGGCTTGACAGTCACGGTAAACACTCCATAGCTTTTCTAACCTACACAACACATATTGTATATGGAATTATTTTATTCTGATTGTGTATTTTCAGTGGAAAAAAAATGTATGACTAATAAAATTGACTAAGGTTTGCTATATACTGTATATTCCTGTCCTGTCATTACAATTACAGTTATAGATGGTCTTAATACTCCTCAGTCTATCTCATTCTTTCTCTCTCCCTCCCACTCTGGAGTGCAGATTGTGTTGTTTTAAATATCTCGACTGTATTAAAAATGTCCATGCGGCCAAGTGACTGGAAACCTTGGAGAGCATTACGTAAGCATGCCTCCATTCAGCGAGGGCCAGTATAAAACGCTCTGATGAAAAGCCATTTCATAATGGATGTGAATTAATTGGTAACAAATTCCAATTTACAGTCAATATCATATTTACTGCCCATAGCCATAACTCAATGTGAGGCTTTTAGCTGGCATTTTGCGCGATCACTAAGTGCTGATTGGCTGCAGAAACGGCGGTCCGCTCGATAGAGAACATCCTTCGACGATCCATGGGGACCGCCGTTCCTAGGACCGATGCCTGGGGGTTGTGAGTGAACGAAGAATGAATGAACTTTAACTGCCTTTTCAAGAATTTGTTTTGCATATATTGAGTCATGCTCTTCTGTTATAGCACATTCAAAGACACCAGCACATTTTAAAAACCATGATAATAAAACACTTATGGCAGTTAGTCGATGGACTCTAAAAGAGGTTTTTAAATGTGTGTGTTCCATTTATTTTTCCCCATACCACTCTGTCTTATTTTGAATGCAGTTACAGCTTTGAGCCCATCCCATGTTTTTGTAAACTTCTTTAACACATGCTTTCTTAAAAATGGATACTTTTCTTCCCATAATGTACATCACATTACATTACATTACAGGCATTTGGCAGACGCTCTTATCCAGAGCGACTTACAACACAAAGTGCATTTCTTTGGGGACAAGGTTATCAAAGTGCTAGTGAAGGGTACAAGCACACCAGCAGAAAAGCACCCGCATAGCTATTGTGCATTTAACTGCAGTAGGCACATTTAGAGAGCTGATTCTCTATACTGGGATACCACAGTCATTACATAGTTTAATTTGATTGACAAATGACCCCCCTCGCCACCTCATGAATATGACATAAAATGTTTGCCTTCCATCACCGAAGGGGTTGATGACCCTGGTAGTGGATGGAGGTGGTTTCCTCCCAAATGTAGGTAGTAAGGAGACTCTCTTATCCAGAGGGATTTTTCAAGGACCTCTGAAGATTCCAAAGTGTACAGATGAGGCTTTATGTGCGAAAATACCCTGGAGAAGGGAAATAAAGTCTCAGACCACAGAAAAGCAAAAATCACATGACTCAAATTATAGCCTGTTGATGAACCTGTTGGTGTAAGAAAATGAAATGATAAAGCAAGAATCCTATCAATGCAAATCAACATACACCGCAGCAGCCTCATAATTAAACCACAATTTACCAACAGGCAAACACAAATACATTACCCACCATCACTGCAGGGCACTTTGAAGTGCTGTAGATGAAAGGCGCATTAATGTAGCGCCTTATTTAAATTAATACAGACTCCAAAGTATTAATTAACCAGTGTGGGGATGGCGGTGGGGGGTATCACCACAGACAGGAACCAGCCATCCATTAGCAACACTGCGGCTAATCCCGCACTGTGAGATCCCCCTTGGCCATGGTCGGCACTGGCAGTGCCCACAACTGCCCGGATCGATTCCCCGATCGGGAACCACATTTGTTCCATCTGAAGGGAAGACAGATTGCAGGAGAGCAGGACAAGTTCTGAATTAGATTGTCCGCGGATAAAGCCGGTTGCCAGGGCCTCCATTTAAGAGCGGAGTCCAATCGGCCTCCTCTTCTCCCTGAGGTCAGCGTGGACTGTGAAATAACTTTGCTGAGGTGTTAATGATCCCGAAACTGGCCCAGCGCTGATCTGGAGGACTTCGCTGGCTAAAGCAGATAGCAGAATACTTCACTCTGCAGCGACTGGATAGGGGGGAATCCAGCTGGCTGTGCATATTGCAAACTGACTTTGTCTGTGGACTGTGTATCTGTTGTCACACACTGCCACACAATGGACTGGATGGTTGTACCGTAAGTCATGCAGGCAAAGACTCATGCGCTCATACGCATGCACAGTCATGTACAAATTGAATGCCCTTTCAAGTTTGAATAAATAAAAAAATGAAACCCTAGACTGTTGGATCTGTCATGGCAGTAAAGGAGTAAAAGATTCACTGTGAGACAGCACCTGATTATAAAAAAATTTTTATAGTACTGAACAATTAATACACTTTTTCAACAATACCATGCATGTAGCTGCAATTCATTTTTATTGTACAGGTTGAGTATCCCTTATCCAAAATGCCTGGGACTAGGAGTGTTTCGGATTTTGTGAATTTTTCATATTTTTGAATATTTGCATATACAGCCATACCCCGACAGTCGTCCGAGTTCTGTTCTGACCGACCAGTTCTATCTTGAAATGGACGTAAGTCAGCCATATGTTAGCATGGCGTGTAGAAGTACACATGTATCATGTAGAAGATGTACGCAATGCCAGAATATCATCTGACTGACAGTCACTATCGTTAGTACTGGTGGACGCATGACCAAGCGTGATTTTTATATTTACAAATATTTTTTCTTCATTTTTTAAAAATGTATACAGTATTTTTTTTGGTCGTATGTACAGATAGCATAAGTCGCATAGGTCAGGTGTGGAATTTTCCACTTGAGGTGTCATGTCAGCACTCAAAAAGTTTCGGATTTTTAAACATTTTGGATTACGGATTTTCAGATTAGGGATGCTCAACTTGTAATAACTATTTTCAAATTTTTACACACATGCTTGCACAAACATACACACACATATGTACACACACACACACGCACACACATATATTTGCAGCTGTGTTCTCAGTGAGGCAGTTTGTGTTAGGAACCCTTGCTAGAGGGCCATCTTGCCTGGGCCCGTTTGCATGGGTGCAGCTCATTCAGCATCCTTTTCATAGTCTGGTACCCCCACTAATGTGGGAGGGAGAGGCCGGGTCTCAACCGGCTGATTCGGCAGTGACCTCCACCTTCTGAAGGCCAGACATTCTGCTTGGCAGAGCACTGAGGTGAACTGGAGATGACAGTTTTGGGCGGTCTCTGCCCCTCTGCTCTTGTTTTCCATGGTTTTTCCTCAGTCTGCGGGTGACCCTGGCACGCCATGCACATCTGAGACCGTAGCTGGGGGAGCTGGGAAATAAAGAGGGACCGTAACGTGATCTCATACGGAGGCAGAGGGCCGGTGACAGTGTGTCAGATGGCCGCCAAATTAAATTTGAAAGGAATTGGCTTTTATGGATGGTGTGGAGTCCTTGTTTGTGGACTATCAGGTTTCATTTAGGACAGGAGCCTATTGCTGCTGGAGTCCAAGGTGTGTGTGTGTGTGTGTGTGTGTGTGTGTGTGTGTGTGTCTGCGTATACAGAAATCCAAACCTTTGGAACAAAGGGTGGAGACATCAGAATACAATTGAAATAATATTATCCCTTAGATTGAAACCATTTGAAAAGAGAGAATGAGAGAGAGAAAAAGAGAGAGAGTGAGCGATAACTATAACTTTAACTGTAACCCCCATTTTAAAAATGATTCAAACACTGATGTCACTTTGATCGTGAGGGGCAGGGGATGTGCGGTTTGGCCGCATGGCAGTGCCGTCAGCACGAGCTGTTAGTTATCTCTCTCCTCAAGTGTATCTGCTCTGTGATTCCTGTGGGTAAACACAATTACTCACAGAGCCCAGCGCCTCGTCTCCTCATCCACATCCAGGGGAAATATTTATGTTCTGGCTGCACCACGCCACGGCGTGTGCGGCACGCAATAGGCGCCGTGCTTGCGCGGATGTGAACTGTTTAAACTGTGTGGTCAGCACACTCCCTTTTTATGAGCCAGTTCAAAGCAGGCCTAGAGTGGGCCCTGTTCTCACATTACTGTTTAATGCTCTCATTTACATCTTTACATTCGTGTCTGTGTGTGGACGCTTTCAAACAGGCTTGTGCAGATTTGGCTACGGTTTGAAAGCTAACGTTTTCTGTTTTACTAAATAAGTACCAGGGGTGTTGCTAGTACTTTTAGCACTGCTGGAGCACAGGTCCCCAGTGCCCACATACTCACACTTGCAATTTATGATAGATTTTAAAAAACTTGTTATTGTTGATGATCATTTGTGTTTTAATACATGTTCTCTATGTATCCCATGCTATGGTAGCTGGTGTACTTCAAACTCTCTTTATACTCACCAAAAAAGTGGGTGAATTCAGAAGAAAAACAGGCGAAAGTAAATTTCTTCCCCAAATAACCCACTTTTGGTCAGCAGAGACATGGAGAAATACTAGAGAGGCTCTGCAGGGAGCATGCTGTCAGGATGGGGCTCTGAGGGCCCCCGCACCCCTGCAACACCTCAGAGACGTCCTCCGGCCCTCCCTGGCCTTTCCACCAGACTGTGGATCCAGCTGCGTTTAAAACCGGCTTTTCCGCACACCCCATAAACGCTGCGCCTCCTTCATCCGATCTGACGCAGAAGTCTCCGGGACGACATTGGAAGTTCATATTTCATTCATTTATGCTTTAATTCCTGGGCCGAGGTGGCAGTTTAACGAGCTGTCATTAGTTAAAGTGATAGAGCGATTGCTCGGGAGGGAGAGGCCGCGCGGGTCAGAGGTGGGCTTGATGAGGTGTGGTAGATAATGTCAGAAAGCGTGGATTTCTGGTGTAATTGAGTTTGAAAAGACGGTCATACTGCACATCGAGGGGAGAGGAAGAAAAAAAAAAACTCACGGCTCCAGGCGATGCCACTGAGAAAAGTAACGCTAATTTTTTTATTAATTATTCTTCAAAGCCTCTTCACTGGTGATAATGGACCGCAGACATGGGATGAGATGACCTTGCTAATTTGTCAAATAAAGCAGATCCACCCAGATGTTTGCCTCTCGGGCTTTATATGACGTCCTCAGTGGGGCGTGAGGGTGGAGAGACCGCAAAGTCTGTATGGGGAAAAGTCACATTGAGAGGAAAAAACAAAGAAAGGTGTTGACAATGTGAAACCATACCCCCCCCCCCACAGGACCACAAACAAATGCTTCTGTGATCTGTAGTTACACCACCCCCACACCCCCATAGTGAGCTAATATCCTCCATGCTATCTGTGCAACACTGAGCGTGTGTGCGTGCGTGCGCTCACGCATTTGGGTGTGTTTGTATACTTGCTTGTGTGTTTTTGGCATGTCTTTTGCATGTTTTGGTCTATCCATGTTTAGGTTATTTGTATACTTGCTTGGTTGTGTGTGTCTGTGTGTGTGTGTGTCTGTGAGTTGAGGGCCTGGAGTTTTGCATGGAGAGCTCAGAATTAACAGGTTAGCTCACTCTCTTTAATTGTTGTTCCATTTGTCAATGTCATGTGAAAAAATAAATAAATAAATAAACAAATAAATAAATGAATAGAAAAAAAACAGCAGCCTGTGGAGAAGTGGAACAAGGAAAGCAGCCAGATACTGAGCCGTACGGCAGCCAGCTACAAAAGCCACGCTGTAGGACAGACATTAACATGCATGTACTCAATGCTGGCTCCTGGGAGCGCCGCCTTGCTTAACCGCGGCCTGTTCCCTGACTCCCACACCACTCCAGCACGGAGAAGCCTTTAAAGTGGAAATCAGGGGCTCGGTATCCTGACTGAGCCGGCGCACTCACGCTCCAGTAGCGGCAAATGGGCCCACTGGATCCCTGATCCGGGGCAGGGAAAGGGAGGGGCTCCCTGCGGCCTCTACTGAGATGCAGAGTCAAGGAATTAGCCGGCAATGCATTAATCTACCCCGACACTGGACTCCCTGAGAGCCAACCAATGGCATCGCTCGGTTTCAGCGGGGCTGGGGGTGCTCTTGGAGCCCCCATGAGCTCATCCTGATGGTTTTCAGCCTCACATCCCATCCTGTGGTCCATAAGTGGTGTTCAACAACAATCCAGGTCCAAAAATGTCAATTGAAATTGGATCTAAAACTATTTTTTGGACCTGAAGTCTTTCTATTTGACTTTCATCTTAAAACAGTTTAGCAAATTAGATGTGCAAAAAAAATGTGAAAAAAAGACGTGACACAGTTTTCCTTTTGGTAAAGAGCAAATGAGGTATGTGCGAATATTGATACATGATTTGAATGCGGGAAACTGCAAGTATACTTACTGTAAAAAATAAAAGGAAATATGTCAATTATAAACATAAATTGATAAGGCGGCAACTTGACTCGACTCAACCTGACTATAATTGCCGTTTCCATATATGCACAGAACATACATACAGGGAACAAAACTATGTTTCTCCCAAGCCTCGGTGTAACAATGCAATTTAGACAAAGAGTGCATGTACAGTGCAAACATTACATATACAAAAACAGAAATAATACACATAACAACGTAAGACACATATAAATAACAGGGACAATGGAACATAGGACGATGGATAGGATGAAAAAAACACATTATTTATGTTCAGAATTTACCCAAAAAGAATTTACCCAGAAACAGAGTGCATTGTATACAGTTAACTGAACAATTATTGGACCATTGAAGAAAAAAGGTTGTAAACAAAAACAACAACAACAAAATGAGCAACAGTTCATGCTTAAACATTTAAATGAACACTGAATTATTTACTTGAAAAAAAAATTCAAAGAAGTAGTTTTTTTATTACAATAACTTTTGCACTTTAGTTAAATGCGCTGTAATGTCTGATGTTTCATTGTTTCAGTGTATTTCGCTGTAAGACTCTTTGAACTAAAACATTGGCTAAATGACATAAAACGAAAAAATAAGTCTTTACTTTTTATAAAAGGGCAGAGTTTAGAGGCATTGTGGAGGCGTATGCCAGAGCTAGTGGTGCTTGTTTGTAACCCTGTGATTTCAAAGACCAGCACAAAACCCTGCATGAAAATTGAAATATCAGGGCAAACCACTCTATTAGCGGCTTTTAGCAAACCAAATGCTCAAAAGAATGTGACCTTATTTGCATGAATGGGGTCTGATTCTTTTGAATTTCCTCTAAAAGCCAGTAATTGGGTAATTGACCCGAGAGTTTTTTTATTCATTTCTTGCTGAGCAAATACCTCATACACATTCCACTCAAGGTTTTGCTTCTCTTTTCATGAATTCTGCAAGCTGCTTTCTTACTTCCACTTTAGCAAGAGTGGAAAGTTGAGCCATTGTCATAGCTGAGTACAGAAATAATTCTGCACCTGCCTGCTAAAGCCCACAGGCCCAGTGCGGACTGCCTCTCCACTGCCTTAAGGACCCACCGTTCTGCCTGCGTGCAGAGAGAGAATGGAGGCCTGGGAGAGTATGGAGCCGCCGTTATTGAGGGGAGAATGAAAGCAGTGGTGTGTGGTGATGCCGGACCACGCGGCCTGCCTGGCGTCCGGGTTCACAGGCCGGGGATAAAGACCAGACGGAACGACCGATGCGTGGCAAATCCCAGCACGCTGACAGGCATACGTTGGAGCCCCCCGAATAGTGACGTTCCCCCTTTTATCAGCTGCTCGGGGGGGTTAGGGGTCAAAATAAAAGACCCCCCCATCCCCCCATAGCCAAAACTCCCAGTTAGCGCTGAACTGAATTTTATTTTCATCTCTTCCTTTGACGTCAAACTAAAGGGCTGCCTGCTGCAGTGCATTCTGGGATTGGATGTATCACTCCTGGCTGTGGAAGGGGGGGGCGGGGTCAGCTGACCCCAAGCTGGGGATCCTTTGTACACCGGGCTAACTGTGTGTCTCTCCAAGGGGCTTTGGCGCAGCTTCTTTGTCGTTTGGCCCAGCGCGGGGCTAGGAGGTACCCACTCGTCTCAGTTCGCCAGCCAGCCCAACAGGAGCCCCGCGGAGAAGTGACCGCGTCGCTCAGCATGCAGTTACTGTTGAACCGTGCTCAGAGGCGGCTGCGCCTCCAAACAGCGCGACAGCTACCAAGGCTAACGGCTCCCGTTCGGAGAATGTTCTGCCTGTCTGACGACCTTCGGTTAGCATATTTCTTTTTTTCCCTCCCCCTTTACTTTTTTTTAATTTATTTTTTTTCTGCTCCTGTTCATTTCCAGCCCGGTTGCATCCAGCCACCCAGCCAACAATCATCCTGTTGCCCGATATCCCAAGAGCCCCTCAACAAGGCCATTTCCTCCTGTCCTTTCAAACAATGGAAGGGTAATGGCCTCCCCAAGGCTTTTCTACCCGCCCTTATTAGGCAGCCGGCGTCAGGCAGCCTTGGCGATAAAACAATTAGCTCCATTCATCAAACTTGCCTCCGAGAGTAAAGGAATGCAGGTGTACAGAGCCCAAGGGATTGTGGGAAGAGGGAGGACCCACAGATGCTCCTCAATTACAATTTTTTTTTTTTTCTTTTTTTTTGGCATCCCGACCGTAGTGCCACCGGCATGGGCACAAACCACGCGGCAAACCTGAAAGCGGTGAGCACTGTCGCACCTGCCCAAATTATAACCCACAACACTGAGCAAGCGCTCTAACAGGCCGCGTACAGGGGAGAATCAGCCAGATGTGAGAGGGGCGGGACACTCTGATTACACACGAGTTCCAGGGCAAACACGCAGCACTCTCACCAGATGCAAGGGTTCAAATGCCTTTGTTAGAGAGTTTGTGTGTGTATGCGTGTGGGGGGGGGTTTAATGAGCCCTTATTACATAGGCTGTTTGCCAATCATCAATCACCTGGCTGCCATCATCATCATCATCATCATCAGGGGTTATTCTCATAATTCATTTACATCCTGGCTTTTTCTCTTCTGGGGTTGGTATTGAGACCACTTTAGATTTTTTGTTTTCTATTTACCTAAAACGCGCACCTGTCAATTTGACACTCTCCCCTGGATTACATCAATGATGGTGCTTAACTTTGACCCACTAAATTAAAATTGTTACTCAATAATGGAATCACCAATTATTTATTTATTTATTTTTTTTAACCTGCATCAAACAAAAGCGAGAGCTTGTATTTATTTGTAACACAAAGTAAAACTCTGATTTAAGGGCGACTGGATGCAGGGAGTCACATGTTTGTGTGGAAGTGCTTTTCATATATTATCGACATATTAAACATGCATTGTATTCAGTGGCATATTCACTGAGCCCAGGGCTGAAACGCTGAACCCACAAACCTGAAACATTATGAAAGACTCAGGAATCTGAACCTATTCAAGCTTAGCAAAAGGAGACTAAAAGGGAATTTATTTCCAGTTATATATAAATATATAAATATCATATAAAGGTTTAACAAGGTGAACTACAAAGATTTTCCAGGCTGAGTTTAGCCAGCAGAACAAGAGGGAAGACATGATAATTAGTCTAAACTCTGCTTCAATGTCAGGAAGTACGATTTGACACAGCTGGTTGTCCATGCTTGCAGAAGATTTCCACATCATGTAGCTGAGGCAGAAACCATCTTGCAGCGTTCAGCTCCAGACTTGATACTTGGTGATGATGGTTTTGGCTTGATGTCCTGTGTTCATCTTTAGGTGTTCCTCTGCTCTAAATCCCCTGTCATTACCCCACCGAACACAGGTTTTCCAGATCATACTGCAACGCAAATGACTTCATTGCAGCACTGCTTGTGACTAGATAATAGGTACAACCAAGCTCATGGGACTCTTGACTTGTGCACTTCAAGACTCCCAAAAAGTTGACGTCCCTGCTGGATTCAACAAACCCACTTCCTGCCTGTTAAAGAACCGCTCTGATCCGCTTTGTAACTATCTGTTGTCAGTCATTACCCGTTTTCCATGCATCCATCCCCAGGAATCTAATTCTCCCCGAGCTTATTTATTTTCTCACAATGGAGATTCTCCAGAAGCCTGTCATTAATCTGGCGCTACTGTATATTAAGTGGAGGGCAAACAAAGAACGGCAAATAATTCGGTTTGGGTTTATCTTCAGATTAATTCTGTGTCTGTCAAGGGGCTTTGGATCCTCAATTTAGGCCTGTTTATGTTTTCCTGGCTGCCCGATGGTGCTGTGGAGCTGACAGTGAGGTGGTGGAGCAGTTGTGCTTGGTCTCACTTCAGCCAGCTACAGAGCAATTAAATGCATTTAATTAATTGGTTAATTGAACAGATGTGCTCGTTAATTAGTTAACAGGTGAGTCTGTTTATTTATTAATTGAATAAGTGTACTTGTGAAATTAGAGTACTGGAGTCACAAGGGACAGAGTATGTACTGTACAAAGGGGACAGTTTACTCATGTTTGAGTTGTTAAGATGATGTGTCACATTCTATACTTTAACAATAATGTTGAACAATCACCCAGTACAGGAAATTGGTGCTTTAGTGAAGCTATGTGTATTTCGGCAGGCAGATTTAATTGTCTTCCTTCCTCCTTAAATTGTAGTCCCAGGTTGTGGCATTTATTCTGAAATTGCTTTTACTGCAGGGTCCATGGAGTAGTAGTCCTCACTGCACTTTTTGGAGAATTTAATTAAGTAAAATTAGTCAGAGGGGATCTTTTACATTTGTTGGAAAAGCAGGATTTAAATGCATTAGTCCATTCTGTCCCTCCCTTTTTCCACCTTTCTCCGCCCTTGAGTATCATCGTTCTTCCGTCTGCACCTTAGACATAGCAGCGTGGCAATGAGGGATGGACAGGCTCCTTAAACTGGGCGCTCGGCAGGTTCGCTATTACTGTGTAGCAATGCCTGTGGCTTTCTTTATTTACTGTAGTCCATGCACCATGTCATGTCACACTGTTCAGTCTGAGGTTGACGTGACATGTAAGGATGTTGTGTAACCTTAATTATCGTGTGGCTATGTCTGAATAGAAGAGGAACAATCTCTCACTTTTTTTTTGAGTTGGCTTTGAAAGAAACTAGCACATAATATCCTAACAAAAAAAAACAAATTAAAGACTTATATCCTGGATGCTGTTATTAACAAACTATCTTCTGTGGTGAGAGAGCGACTGGTTTTACGTGTTGCGTTTTTACAGTTTGATGGTAGTCTGATTGACTGGAGTCTACTTCCCTTATGGGGAAGTGTGACATTGTTCTTCGCTGCTCATGTTGTCATTTTCAGACACTTCACACCGTCACACTGAAATAAAAAAAACAATGCTTTAGAGGTACACAACCTTTGACAACTCCATGACAGCCTCATTCCAAAGTATAGAAGAGGGGTGTTAAATCTGGGGTGTTATAACTGAGAATGGCCAGTGTGCTAGGGCAGAATAAAAGGCAACATCTACAGTAGGTGCGAGAGTATCTATTATGTAAGTATTTATTTATTTATTTATTCATGAATATCAAATCAACGGCATGGTAGTGATGGGTCTGAAGCTGAGAGCACTGATAATGAAGCACATCGTCATGCTTCCCTTTAATTACCATCAGCTGCTTCAGTGCCAAACTAAGAACTAACGCATGGCGTAACCTCTATTTCCTGAGGCTGGGGTTTTCCCCCTCTGACCCACACTGGCCCTTGTCAGACAGGATGGAACACCAGCATTCGGGGGGAATATCTCATTAGGTGTCCAAAAGTGTGCACCTCTAAATCAAGGGTGTCAGAATTTGTTGGCAGCCAGTTCAGTCCATTGAAAAGCAGGTGTGGAGACTCAATTAAGTGCTGAAACACACCAGGACCGAAGAGGAGACACAGTGACCCTTCAGGACATGAGTTTGACATCACTACACTACATTATAATTATTATTATTATTATTATAATATTATTATTATTGTGGCGACTGGCCCAGTGACCTGATATCAAACCCAAACCAGGACAGCGCTGACCGCGGCCAGCCGCATGGCGATGGGTGTATATCTCCGCAGCGGTTACCAGGGATGGGGGTTTTTCCACTGACTCAGGAGATGATCCAGCACCTGCTGCCATGCGGGCCTTGCGAACCCTGCGACGTCTGCAGTGAACGCGACGCTCAGTCGCCGCAGGAGTGCGGAGCGAGAAGAATTCGCGAGGGCTGCCAGCGCAGTCTTTTTGAGGAGTGAGCGTGCTCGTCTCCCCTCGCCTGAATTGATGAAGGGTGTCCCGGTAACGACACAGATTCTTTATGACTGAACAGATGTTCACTTCCTGCGTTCTCCCTGATTCCCCTGCTTCTGGACAACAGGAGGCTTGTGCTGGAGAGAGGAGCTCTTTCTGCAGCTATTTTACAGCACAGGCCTGTACAGTATTGCATTTAGTCACAAGAACCTTAATGACTTTCATATGGTTTATTATTCATATTTCATGGTAATTGTACAGTGTTTTTTTTTTTTTTTTTTCTGGCAAGGACATTGTCACTAGGCAACGGCATATACGTCTCATACCTTCAGAGTCCCCTTTGAGAAAACCTAGGACAACAGACTATATTATAGATTATAACTGTTACGAACTACATTGTACAAACTATATTATTTGGACAGAACATGTTCATATCACTTGCAAGGTAGCAACAACAGCAAAAGCCTCAACAACTAGGGAACCGAACACTGAGCTGAGTACCTGGAAACCTGAAGAATATGTGGTGAGGAGATTGTAGATTACTAGTTTTAACAGGCATATGAGTCGAATTGGACATCTTTAAATGGGAGACAAAGAAAAAAGCATTAAATAAGAAAAAAAAATTTAAAAAGTGCAAAAAATCAAAGGTTATTTAAAGAGCAATGCTACAAAACATCTGAAACAAAAGATGCAGATGAATCATTAAAGCTGATGAATAGCAAACAAGCAAACAAACAAACAAAAACAATAAAAGGATCACAGGGATGGAACTCATGGTATTTGAATATTCTTTCCGCTTACAGCCTTCCTTTCTCCAGGGGTTCTTAAATTGCTTATTCATATTTAAGCCCAGTGCATTAGCATAACAGCCTGCTTTGAGACTCCGACATGGGACCTTCTTCCAACTGTCTGATGCTCAGATGCGCACAGACTGGAGCGCAGTGTCACGCCTCTCCATTAGGGAACAGTCCAGTCCCAGTCAATCAGACTAGCATCGACCGATAAATACACCGCAAATGGCCCAGATCACTCTCACCGCTTAAGGTAATTTGCCAATAAGAGCAGACGCGCCACGAGCCTTTACTTTAGACCATTTTTCAGCTAGTTTCTTTCAAAATTCACCTCTAAAAAAAGGAGAACACAAGGACCGCATTGTTACCCAGCCCTGTACATCTATTGTTATGTCCTTAAAAGCCCCACCAAGGTTATAATAAGAACATTGAGTACATAATTAGTCAAACAAAGTCAAGACTAAATCATTTAAATTCACTTTGGGCACTGCCAAAATACATTTTTTATGATCTTAAAAGAATCTCAAAGCAACAAAGGTATTGATAAAATGCTGGCAATCTATCAAAGTACTGTAAATTATTATGGGGGGTGGGGGTAAAAAGTCTCTGCATTACTTTTCTCTGTCTCTCAGGCTGTAAAAGAAAGATAGATGCCAAATATCATCGCTGATATTACTTTTGACAAGACTTTTTGAACTTAGTTGAAGCTGAACTCTTTAAACCAGGAGAGAGGTCCCTTAATGGCATCCAGAAAACTTTTTTTCTACAAGGTTAAAGTTACAAAGTTAAAGGAGTTAACTCACACACATAATCATGAGTTGAGGGGTATGTGTGAGAATGAGTGTGCTGGGGGAGGGACATTTGGTTAATATGGATCAATGATCAACAGCAAGAAATAGTGTTGCTTGTTATTCTACAAATTAAGCCCAACTCTCCCACTACTACTGCATATCTTCCTAAAATCACCTTGACGGAAGGAGTTCCATTGATTTTAGCACTAACCCCACACTGCCTTCCATGTAAAGATGCAATCCTATTGTTTGTTGTTTAGCAAGCTACTGCTGTTTCGAGTCATCAAAGGTCCATTTATTAATGGTTAAATGTTAGTTTAAGTATTATTTTTATCTCAGTGGAATAATGGTCTGATAGGATTTTATGTTTACTGTTGCCATGGTGACCGCATCAGGCTGTTTTATTCTACCAAGTTAAGTTGTTTGTTTTTTTCTACAATTGTAATGCACCACTTACAGAGAAGCGACAACCTCTTCATATCTGCATTGAGTTGCTAGTGATTAATGTCAATTTCAAACTATGGCTACACTTTATGTTCTCATTTCACTCATCCAAACACAATATTAGAACATTGAATGGTTTTTACAATTGTTATTACAGTGTAGCTGTTTCTAAAGGAATAAATGAAACAAGTTAAAGAGAAAAACTTTAGATTTACAGCAAGAGAGTTTTCATTATTACGTGCAACGCTTTGCAAATAATAAAAATGAGGAAAATAAACAAGCAGAGAACACAGTGATCAAGCCTGACTTGTTGCAATTCTAAATGTCATTCCCCTTTTGATTATTATTTATCTTTTGTGCAAGTTTGTGTTTTTGTTCACCACCTGCTTTTTTTTCTACCACCTGGAAGGTTCTCCAAAAAAGTAAATAAAGAAATAAAAAAGCCCAGACTGTGGAGTCAAAGCACATTAACAATAATTCTGCAGCCATGTTGGAAAATGAAACAGGTGGTAGCCTCTATCCTGGGTGTCGGAGTGAGAAATCGGCATCAGATAGTGAGTCTATGGAAGAGGTTTGGGTACCGATCCGTAGCGGCAGCGCTAGCAGAGGGCGACGGGATTATTGGTGACGGGAGCCGGGCTGGCAGCGGTGTCACCCGTGCCACAACCCAGTGGGACGAGTCTGGAGAGTGACGCAAGTGATGAAGACTTATGGCTTTTCCATGCCGCACTCTTCCTCCCAGGGGCCTGCAGCGGTGGTGGGGGTGGGGATGGGGGCGGGGGCGGGGGCGGGGGCTGCGCGGGCGGGGCCTCACCGGGCCGTAAATCTCCTCTGTCATGAGCACTAACGTTGTCTCCTTTGGTTACAGGAGTGAAGGTGCCCTCTCAGGCCTGTCAGGGACAGGCAGGAGCGCTGTCCCGCTCACTTAAGGTGCAGGGAGAAATGTGAGGGTGAAGCAGGAGAGGGGGCGGTGGGGTGAAGGGCTGGGAGCTGGCCGAGGAGTAAAGAAGTGCACTGTATTTTACCAGTTTCCCTCTTTAATTAATCAAAATGTACTTCTTCATAGCCACCTTTCTTAACAGTGTTTCTTAACACCTTTCTTTTTCCAGTGTGATTAAAAAAAAACAAACAAAAAAAAAACTGGCGCATAAATGTTATCAGAATACTGTAAATATTGTACTGCCTCCCAGTTAACAAGTTAATTCTCATCAATTCCCATCAATTCCCAACAGTTGTTTCATGGGAAGAGGAAATGACCAATGGGAGGATGGGTGTCATGAACCCCATTATGGGCGGGGTTACAATCGCCTGCCTTTGACACATGCAGTATGGTAACTCAGCCCAGTTTGGGTTTCATGCACCGTGCCATCAGCTCTCTGATTCGATCCATGATGATGTTTGGTCTGAGTGCTTAAGTGTGCCGATGGGATTTAACTGCAGACCCATGTGTGGAGGTGATTAAAATGACAACAGGGAGCCATGAAAGAAAGGGCAGCTTCAGTGAGGAGGTCATCATGAGAGTAGAACATTTAAGTTTTTCCTTATGCCAGGCCAGTAGCCTGTCTCTTCCTGTGTGCTTCAGCTATACACGAAATGAAAGCAGACAGGTTCAAATGACCACTGAATAACAATTAATTATGTAATATACAGCTGAGTGTACAGTGTGATGGATTCCTTAAATCTTGACACATAGGTGTTTTGACTTTCTTTTCTCAAAATATGAGTGAGTGAAATACAGGCTTAAGTACTCATTTTCGAAGCAGAAGGCGTAAAGCGGGTGTAAACAGATATGAGGCAGCAGGGTTTTGCTTTTTTGTTCCTGCAGGTTTTCAGGTGATCTCATGTCTTTCACATCGCCACAGTCAGACACAAATCTATCGACGCAAAGAGTGTCGGGCCAGGCAGATAACACTGCTGTTTATTAAACTTCAAAAGTGACAGATTGTGTCAAAGTCGACCTTTGTGGTCCAATTTTCCACCAAGTTTAGCTCGATGCATCCTGTTTCGAAGGTGGGAGGTTGGAGGAGGGGGTGTGACTTCCTCAGGAGGTGAATACAGTCAGTTTGTCAATCTTTGAAGCAGGAGAATGCTACTTGGTCTCATGCCCTTTGCATCAGTAGGTTGTTGTCGGGCCGTAGTCAGACCTCAGTGATAGGCTTTGCCATATCCTTCATTTACATTTCACTGATTTTGTTTTGCTTTGTTTTGTTTTGTTTTTTTGTTTTTTTTTTTTTTTTTTTTTTTTTTTTTCAGAAAGTGGCCATCACACTGTGTACATTCAGTGCAGTTGAAGTTCTGCCTTTCAAGAGCTGCAATGCTGGAACCAAGGGAGCTGTGTAATATTTATATCCGTGTTTGTAAACCGAAATTACGCTTTAATTTCCCTCATCAGTTTGTTGTATCTGTTATAATGTGTGTGCCGCATCGGTGCAGATACAAGCGATCGAATTAATTCAGGAGCACAAAGGAAAGACACATCTACAACGATGGCATGATAGAAAAGGAGTGAGCAGTGAAATTTGAACTGGGTTAAATTTCACATCTTAAACCACGCTTACCGAGCTGGGCTTTGTCCTGTGGTGCTGAGTTGGTTTGGAGAAAGGATTACTCTATCATTTGTCCAGTCGACCTCTACCACCACCACTGTGATTGTGAATGGCTTTTTCTTCTATGTTTGTGCATTTCCATGAGCAAAACAAATAAAAAATGAAATGAAATGTGCAATGCATGGCAGCCATTTTGTACCACAATTTTCTCCACACATCGTCTGAAGTCACTTTAATTTAGGGATGATTAGGTACCATATTGAGGTAGCACACATTTGGGTGGAGGGGTTTGCCAGGTGAACCAGGTACCCACTGAACTTTGTGAAAGTGACATTAGGTGCTATGAACTGAAATGATGAAATGTTGTGCAGAGAGTTGGGACCAAGAGACAGTGTCTCCTACAGCACAGTGTCCCCATCATAACATTCCTTACCCTCACCCAACACAAGAAATCTGATTGGCTCAGGGCAGACAGCAGATATTCAATTTAATGGGAGGGTAAAAAATACATTTTACAGCAACATGTGGGCATATATTTGTACATGTATGTTGCTACTGAAGTACATGAATGTTACAAAGCACTGTGATGGACCATACATAATATTGCTTTTCTTGAAATTAATGTTCGACTCAGCCAGTTGCATTGGTTAAATTATAAACATGAAACATGCTTTTATGAAGTCCATGTTAAGCACATGGCTAATGGAGGGTGTGAGGGTGGCTCTGTTGGAGCTCTGTGATTTATGGCCGCGGCGTTGCGAGCGCATCCCTCGGTTGTCATAAAAGGCTGCACTCCTTTGACAATAAGCACACTAACCCATCACAGCTGCAGTGGACTGTCCTTGTGTGTCTCTGCAAATAGGAGCGGATAAAGCATGTGACCTTCCTGCTTTTTAGCGCTGAGAGTCGGGGAAAAAAAAACACATGAAATAAAATCAGACTTTCATTTTAGGTTATTGTTATTATTGAATTAAAAAAAAAAAAAATCATCTGAATGTATATTGCTCTAGCGTGAAGGTAGAGGTAATATGCTGGGCTGGGGGAGGTGAAGGCCGGGTCATCGCTGCGTTAGTGGCTGGGAGTGAAGATGACCCATTTATTCAGAGGGAGAAATGGTCAATAATGACAGCCCTGAAAATACAGGGCAGATATGAGAGTATGGCACACAGACATACCAATATGCCATCTCCATATCATCACTGTCTATTTGGTTTACCTTAAAATGAATACAACACCCACATGAAATTCCCTTATTTATTCAGATCTATTCACACAACGTTTTTTTCAGACAAAGTGTCTTCCCCAGTTCAAAAAGCACATTAGCCCGGTGGAAATCTGGGTGCGGATCAAAAACAGAAAAGAAAAAAAGAGCACGACTCAAATCGGTGAGCAGGGGTTCGCTCTCGGTGGGAGGCTTTTCCGAACAGAGGCACTCTGGAGTGCCTGAGGAATGTTTCTCAGAAAAACTCCAGAGACACCCAAGAGAAAGCTAAAGTACAGGGGGGTTACCCAGCCATTACAGACAGGCCTCCTGGTCACCACCCTGATGGCCAATTATATCTCCTGAGAGAGGTGGGGTGAGTCATCCTTGCTGGCTTCCGAGGTGGCGGAGAAACTAATGTCCGTCCCTCATTAATGCGGTGTTTGACTAAGTGGACATGACAGATTCGGCCGCGCAGTCATTTCCGCACGGCGCACAATGTTTCTTAAGCGAGGCTTCTGGGCTTCGTGACAAAAGAGATTGAGAGCATTGTTATATTTATGGTTTCAATATTGGAAAAGCCTACAAATGAGCTCTCTAAATTAACCCTTATTAACTGCACTTGTCATTGAAAGGGTATGGAAAAAAAAGTTTCCAGGTTCTTCTGTCAAAGTTATTCTAAGGCATTGTCCCACAATTATAAATTTGTCACACCACCTCTCCCCGAAAGTCTCATCTTCAGTAGATATTATTTATTAGGCTTTTAGTCTTTACAGGAGTTCAACAAATTGATTTTGGCCCACTCACCAGCTTAGTTATAGCTAACAGATGTGTCTTGATGACCTGAAAATAAAATCCAAAAAAAGACTTCCTGTGTCACTTTTTTTTTTTTTTTTTACAAACTGCATGAAAAATATACCATCGCTACATATTTGCTTAGCAGACACACTCGTCCTGGGTGACCTACATACTTGAGTATGCTGTCTACACATACAGAATATTCTGCATGGTTTTAGCTAGTTTCTTCAAGGTCATATCTGTAGCTTGAAGTGATAACTTTCTGGTTTGTGAGCCCCATTCCTCTGCCCTTCCATCCCATGTTTTTCCTCCCTTTTTTCATATGGTGTCTTCTAATGCCTGACCTATGTTCCCACATGGGGAATGTTTTAGAGGTGTTCGGTTATGTGACAGCGGGTGTTCTTGTGCTTTAGGGACTAACCCCACATGACTGCAGCGTTTCAGCATATGACGTTCGCCTTTTTTCTACTCGGTCGCCCCTAAAAGGATGAGCCGGAGGATTTTTTCATGGAACAATTACATACTTTGTAGTTTTTACAAATTACGCCCATTAATCTCACCATTAACAATGCACATCTGTAATTATTTCCACTACTCTGAGCTGACGGTTCAGGCATCGATACCACACGTGCGTTAAGCCCCCCCTCCCCCCACCCTGTCGCTGGTGGTAAGCTGATGAGAACTTCCTGCCTTGCATTTTGTAGCTATTCTGATTATCACTTGGCTCAGCACACACTTTTACCCAGGGTGCCTTTCACAGCTCACGTTCTCAAACGGTTTCTATTTATACAGCCGGGTGCTGTATTGAGGAAACTCAATGACAGGGTAGGTACTATGCTGAGGGGTACCACCTCAGAGTTACAAGAACAGGTCTTTAAGTGCTAACCGCTAACTCCTGACATCTGCAAGCACAGCCAGTGATGTGCAAAAAGAGAAGAGCTTTATTTAGCTCAGGTAAAAAGCTCGCTCAGGAGGTGTGAGGGGTAGCCATCATTGCATGCACGTAAGATCGCTAGCTTACCGCCAGTTAATTGCTTGGAGGTGGCTGGCTGCTCACCTCCTTCGTTAGAGGACCAGGTGTCTGAGCGACCCACTCTCGTGTGAATGATTTGAGTGGGAGCGTTTTCCGTGCCTGCCCACTCTAGCGGCTCTACTGGGGTACCCAAGGCTTAACAGGGCCTCATATTTAACGTCAATCTCCCTGAGATTTTGAAGCCAGATTTATGGGAGGCACAGATGGCTGTTGCACATCCATGCACAGGCATGTGTGCACATGTGTATGAGTGCACACTGTGTGTGTGTGTGTGTGTGTGTGTGTGTGAGAGAGAGAGAAAGAGTGTTTTGAATGCAATTGTGTGCACAGTGTGAGCATGTCACTATATGTAGTGTGTGTGTGAGTGTATTGAATGTATTTTTGTGCACCATTTGAGCATATGAGTATACGTGTGTGTTTGTGTGTGTGCGCTTGTATCAGTATCTTGAGAGTATATATTGAATATATTTTTCTGCACTATGTGAGTGTATGAGTATATGCAGCATGTGTGTGCGTGAGTGCACATATCGTGTGTGAGTGTATTGAGTGTGTTTTTGTGAACTTTGTGAGTATGTGAGTAGATGTAGTGTGTGTGTGTTTGCGCATCAGTGTTTACATTTCAAGTGTGTGGTGGGGGGGGGGGGGGGGGGGGGGGGGGGGAGTGGGGGTCGGGGTTGTATCACAAATCTATCTCAGCTGTCACAGTCATTCTGTTCTGACACATCTTCAGAATCACGACCCTCACAGATGGAGAAGCTAACAGACTCCTCACACAGCCACTCAGCCCGGAGCGTGCTCAGTCATGCCTGCGGAGGGGAGCCCGTCTCACCCGTCTCAAAACGCACTCTTGATTTCTCAAGCATCTGAGCGTTAAATGAGTACCTACCTGACCGCTGCAGCACCCCTCCTAATTCAGAGAGGCAAGGTCGGGGATCGCAATGGCCCTCGTCCTGTGGAAAGCATAGGAGGGAAGGTCAGGGTTTGCTCACTGACATAGCAGGATTTGGAGGGTGTTTCTTATCCCCATCACACAGGACTACCTGGGTGGGTGTGCAACAAGGTGGGATTTAGGAATTACCTGGATGCTAATATTTTGAATTTGATGATTCAAATGTGATTGGTTGAGAGCCTGGGTTACCTCAAAGTATTCACAAATGAAACCATTATTAAACCTGTATTAACATTTACTTTAAGCCCTGCCCTAGAAGAGACCTCAAACATCCCTTATAAATACAAATTAAAATACAAAGTCTTGCAGAACAGCCAATCAAATGTCATTTGAGAGGTCAATAATGCGTCACTCAGCGATGATGACTTCATGATATATTTCAGTATAGGCACAGCAAAACAGTACTTATATGTAACACATAAAAAATGTAACTAGTTAATACCTTTAATAAATATTAATACATGGTTTATTAAATGATAATATACAGTCTGAGGACAGTCACACAGTGTTATATTCCTGTATAAAGATCATACAGGGCAAAATGACATGCATACGGGCCCTCCTCCGCCTCTCACAGCAGGCCTCCCATGTGTTCAGCAGTAGAGATGGTGTTGTGTTCTTTCAGAGCGAAACAGATGTACAGCGGCAATGAGAAGAAAATAACGAGAACACACAAGTCCAAACATTCACCCGCAAGGAGAAAACAACACTAATTCCCCCATAAAACACCCATCCGAATGTGCCTGTGGAACTGAAGTGTGACATTTCGAAAGTAACAACGTTCAAGTTCTCAGGCGAGCTTGAACTGTGTCTTGTGGAAAAATTCTCAATAAAAAACACCCTATTTGTGTATCATTCCCTGACGAAAATATAAACTTTTCTATTGTTGCTTTTCTATTGTCCACCATGTTTTAACCTGTAACAACACAACAGTTATGAAATGATATGTATTACTAGCTATCAAAATCTTTCAGAGAACAGGCTAGTGGCATTTAGGCGCTGGATGAAATCTGACACTTGTTCTTACCATATTTGAAGCTGACTTTATTAATTTAAATACTAATGTAAGAGATTACTGTAAATGACCATTTCACTGAAGCATCAGTCAGTCCTCTGGCACTGATCAGACTCACAAGGAAATCCATACTGAGAAACAGGGAAATCAAGCTCAATTCAGATTAAGGGAGAATAAATGGCCGCAAATGCAGGCCCATTCCTGAACATTACCGATCAGCCTTTATATTAAGATATCCAACGTTTTTGTTCTCACCATCAGAGGAAAAGATGAACTCAATCAGCCCTGCCATCCTTCAGTGTTGTCAGTGCAGCTTCACCCAGTGGCCTTTAAAGAGGGCCGCCCACTTCCTGAGCATCCGTGTCTGTGTTTGGAAGTGCAGGGGCATGCTGTTTGTAGGTCCTTTGTTTTTGGAACAACCAGGAAATGACACCGTCTATGGTATCTGCAGTCCTACAGTCAGGAAGCAGGAGAAAACTCATCTGCCAGTGAACCTGGGATCTGTCCGCCATTGAAACATCTCTCTCTCTCTCTCTCTCTCTCTCTCTCTCTCACACACACACATACACATACACATACACACCCACACTCTTGTTTTTCCTGCGCAGAGACATAGTTTCTATCGGGGTGCTTCTGAGGTCGCGTCTTTAAGAGTGAGCGGAACAGATGAACGCACTAGTCTGTCAGAACTCGGCCTCTTTCTTTCTGCTCGGCTGGTCCCCGATCGCAGGAACTGCCTCCCTCGGCTGCCGCCTTGGGCTGCCTCGCTTCCCTGGAACCAGTTTGAGGGTTTTTTTTCAGTGTTTTATTCTTTTTTTTTTACTGTTTGGCACAGTTGGATTTGCACTGCAGACGAAAGCGCTGGGAGCTCTGCTCGGCAGGAATCACTGAGTGTGACCCGCGCTGGCCTGGCAGAGGCCGGTTTGTGTGTACAGACCCCTTTCGGTGTCCCCAGATAGCATGACTTTGGGTATGAGCTGGCTCTTTGATGTCTGATGAAAGCACTAAAGAACTGGAGTCCTTTTAAACAGAGCAGTTCAGGTAATGAAATGCTGAAGAGGGAGGTTGTCTCTCGTCTGATAAAAGCCTGAGCAAATGTTGCTCCTTTCAATCCCAGGCTTCCTGAGTTCAAGGGTATTAATGTAGAGAGCACAGGTCAGGAAGCAATTACTGAAAAAATGATGATAATGATATGATGATGATGATGATGATGATGACGAAGAAGAACTGGTGAATAAATATAACTTCTTGTTTCAAATTCAGCCTTGCAATTTTTTGTATGAATTATGAAGAATGCAGGCTGAAATGTTCCTGTAGATGCACACATGGTCGTCATAGCAAAGCTGAGATACGCTTCTCTGCTCCCGGTAGCATCTGCTACCCAAAGGTACAACAGTTGGTAAGATTTCTTAAGAAAACCTGTGTATATAGCACATTGGAATATGTCCTGTGCTCATCTGTGTTCTTTGCGTCTTCATGTTGCCATGACATTTATCTGAGTGAGCATCAAAAGGGGAAGCATGTTTTTAAAATTTTTCACTATACGAAAAAAAAAAAAAAACAGCTCAAGAGAAATAGATCCTTGGAAAAAATAACTTCTTTTTTTGGATTTGGTAGCAGTTCTTGTAAAATGAACTGCAGTATTGCAAATGAATTTTAAGTAATAAACTTTTGTTTTATACTACTTGAGTGCCAATGTTGTTGCGATAAGTGAAAATAATATGCATTTGAATTACCTTCAAATACCCAAGGCGATTTATAAATGTACAGATGACTGCTGATCCAGTAACTGTCAAGTATAATTTATGTGTATGCAATTTTCTTTTATTACTTGAACAACTGAAAATGAAAGACCTAATTTTCTAATCCACACATTATTTATAACATTTACTGGAACTTCTTCAGAGCGCTGAGCTTATCTTTCAAAAGTCTGTCATCAAACCCCTTTTCATCAGTCTTTGAAAGTCGTAATTGTACGATGTTCTTATTTCCCATTTTGGTATGTATATTTATGCTCGTGTTAATTCAGGTAAAATACTTCTGTCCTTAATCTGAACTCATATGTTAAAATCAGAACTATGTCATCTTCATTTCTGTCCGATGTTTCATGCAGTGCTTAGTGTGCCCCTAGTATTTTTATTAATATTTTATACTTCCATTTGATTTACTGAGGACATTTGAGGTGAAATGTACTGAGAAAACCTCTGACCCAGAATTTCCAGAGGGTACAGAAGCTCCTCCATCCAGTATCACTCTGCAGGCATGGTTATGATGTCGGGTGTACCTCTTCATTTACAACCAGCGCCTCCTACTGGTAAGTCACTGCAACTGATGATGTCAATGATGTCCCTTCCACTTGTCAGTTGGGGCATCTGTCTCTCTATTTTTCAGTCTGTCTTTCTCTCCATCTCTCCATCTGTTTCTCTGTCTACCTCTTGCTCTCTCTTTCCATTGCTCTCTGCACACACAGGCGTACCACACAAATAGACACACTGACACATACAGACACATATACACACATGCACACGGACACACAGTAACGTGTGAACACACAGACTCAATCTCCCACACAGACAAAGGTGCACTGATGCTCACACACACACTCTCACACACACTCACTCACACACACACACACACACACACACACACACACACACACACTCACTCACACACACACTCACACACACACACACACACACTCACTCTTTCCTCCTCGGTCCAGACTCTGCAGTAGCTCAGCAGAGGGACTGTAAGAGTAATTTCACAGCTGAGTGGCACTGCCCAGCCCAGGGTAGACAGGCCCCAAGCCCACTGTGTGATTAGGGACAGGTGTAGGGCCAAAGAGCCTACAGCTGGGGCTCACACACCAACAGTGAGGACACGCGTCTCAGCACTGTGTGTGTGTGTGTGTGTGTGTGTGAGTGTGTGTGTATGAGCGTGTGCTTGAGTGTGTGTGTGAGTGTGTGTGAGAGAATGTGTGTGAGTGTGTGTGTGTGTGTGTGAGTGTGTGTTTGAGTGTGTGTGTGTATGTGTGTGAGCGTGTGTGTGTGTTTGTGTGCATGTGTGTGAGCGTGTGTTTGTGTGTGTTTGTTTGTGTGTATGTGTGCATGCACATAGAATTGTGTGTGTGTGTGTGTGTGTGTGTGTGTGTGTGTTTGTTTGTGTGTGTGAGCGTGTCTGAGCATGTGTTTGTGTATGTGTGCGTGAACATAGAATCATATGTGTGTTTGTGTGACATATATGCCTACACACGGAAGAATGTGTGTGTGTGTGTGTGTGTGTGTTCATGTGTACATGAGTATGAATTTGCATTTTTTTATGTGGATATGGTTCTGTGTGCATATATGGGGTGTCTGGGGGTGCACGTCCACTTTCCAGTGTTCGAGATTCAAGATTCTTCATTCTTATGTCTCATGTACAGCTATAGGAGAGTAAAAAGCCTTGGCTTTGGCTGCAACACTCCAGTACAGGAAGAAAGTGCTGAGTTAGCAATAAGTACAGATAGAGGTAAATATTATACAAAAAAAGTACTGAAACTAAGCTAAGTAAACAAATACAACAAAGAACTAAACCACCACTAAACCTAAATCTTTGTGCATGAGTGCAAGCATTTGCGTGTGTGTATGTGTTTGTGTGAAAATACATGTCAAAATATGTGGTAGGTGATTATGCGTAATAAAGACAGAATCTGACAAAGGCTCAATATAAGCCTAAGAATGCATGTGATGCTCTGGGTGATCTGTCTGGATCTGGCCCCCCATTCACTGGCATGTGAGGGTCCGTGGCAGTGAGCATGCCCGGCGTACGGCTCCTCTGAGCCCTGCGCTGATCTGGCATCGCCGTGTTACAGATCTGCAGCAGCATTCTGTGGTGCACTTCATCAGCGCGGGCTCCATCCCATCAGCAATACGGCTCTTCTGCGTCCGAGGCCTGCGAGGAACGCCTCCTCAGCAGAAACAGCGTCTAAAGCGGCGCTCCTGCCGCCGCAAACACAAACAGCATGTGTCTGCCGTGCAAAAACTATTGCCAAGCAACCGACGCGGGCGTGCACGAAGAGCTACTGGAGAGCTACCGCTGCAGAGCAGACACACGCATAACAGGTCACGGGTTTAGTTCAACAGCAATGCATTTCTGACAATGACAATGCAATGCATGATACTGTGATACATGATTCTTGACTGAAGTTCATAATTGAAATTAGCATTTGAAAAGTGTGTTAGATTTGAATGAAATATGAAGTTTAAGTTTGTTACTCAAAGGTAAGCAAAGTTGCGGTCCGCTCCAGTCTGGCCTTACATACCGAAACAGCTGTGCGTTGGGGACCAGGTTTCTGTTTTGCAGTTAAAGGGAGGCCTTCCAGTTTATTTGCCTATAAAATGAATAAAATTGCACCATAAAGCCATGGCACTTAAAAATTAATGGTTTACTTGATAATTATGTCCTTGCATTCTGTATTTAAAACATTTTTTGTCTTTTATTGTTCAGTGCACGTGTTTATTTATGTTTTTGTTTACATTTTAGTGTTTTTTCTCATATTTTTTTGGCAGCTGTCCTGTTGTGACAGGTTCCAAAGAGATCTGTTAGAGATGAAGGCAACTGGTTCATTTGAGGCCAAATACAACCCAAGATGGCTAACGAGTTGCAAGATGAGAGGATGGAGGTAATTATTGCTCCCAAAACCTGACGGTGCCTGGTGTCCAACTTTAAGAAAGTAGAGAAAGGATGACTTTCAGGTGGCTTATGGGGTGACAGCACCTGCTCATGGTGCAGCGCTGCTTCCCACAGCTGGGCGCTCAAACCTCCGCCATGTCATTATCAGCAGGAGGTCCACATTAGCAAGGTGACAACTGCCTCAGCTTCCCTGGGAAAGAGCTGCGGTCCAGCCAATTAAAATTCTTAGTCTCATCAGCACCCTCTCCTGGCCAGCCAAGCCACTGCACATTTGTCAACAGAGATCATGTTTACTCTGTGTTCCTCTGACAGGCCATATTTTTTGTCATTTCATCTTCGGTGTGGAAAGACATGAAGGCTAGCTGTCAGGTGAGTAGGAGGACTCTGTTTGTAGGGAATCTTTCTCCCAAGTTTGTTGGAGATAATCATTGCTTGGAGCTGATAGGTCAGTTCATGAGAGAAAAAAAAATAAAAAACTGACTCTTTTGCAATGTTGACTGATGGATAAATATAACAAATCGGTCTCAAGTTGCTCAGTTAAGAGTATAGCTTAGAGCAGCAGCTAACTGAATACATTACTATGGAAACTGCGGAACAGGGGCTGGGAAAAAGGTAGGGTGCCTTTTTAAGCATTGCCGATCCTTTACTGGGACCAAATGGCGATACCTCATTTAATTCATTGAGCCTCTCTGCAGCTCTGACCCCAGCACATTCATAGGACGAGATAGGATGTTGAATGAGAGCATAGATTTATGTGTTTGTGTAAGTGTGTGTGTATATGTGTGTGTGTGGGTGCGTGTGCAGGCATGCGTTTGTGAGAAGGTCATTACTGCCAGATTATGACTTGGTTTTGACCAGCGAGGTTACGAATGTAATCCAGCTTTAATGAGCGGTTAATAATGCAACATGGAAGACATCAGAGGAACATTACGGTGAACAGAGGAGGCGTGTGGCAGAGATGTAAAAGATTCATATCAGCAGATCAACGCGCTGCCTTTGCACTTACAGGTATATGCGCTCGGGTTTGATCAACCACGCGATTCCGGTATTATTTTACCTTTCAACAGGCGTCGTGCGCATCTCTCAGATCCTGCTTTAAAAACGGGCCGTAAAAGGAGACTAGAGAGAGAGAGGATCTAGACTGTCTGACACCTGCGTGCCCCTGTTGTGTAATCTCTGCAGTAGGAGGATTGGCCCTGGATAGCTTTTGGAGTATGTCTGGGATGCCTTTCTGAGGTGCAGCTGTGAGCCGTGGGACTGGGCGTTCACCTCCCAGCCACGCCATTATTGGTCATAGCTTGGCGTCAACATTGGGAAGGCAATAATTGTCTCCATCTCGCCAGGGTAAGTTAGGGGTTAAGCCTTTTAAAATTCCTCGCTCTTATTGCTCTCTGGCGACCCCTGGAGCCTGACAGTACGAGGACCGAGCATACGTTGAGTTTATGAAGGCGTACGATCGGTGATGCGTCTGCAGAGCGAAAAATGGATGCAAAGTTGACTGGCGTATGGAAACGGGAAACAAGCGGTTAGACTTTAAAACGGAAAATGGAGTGTTGCCTGTCAAGAACCTGTTGAGTAAATAAAGAAACAACAAGGTTCTTCAGGTTGTATTAACACACGATCATTGTCAGAGTTTTCAGAGCTTTGAGGTTGTGCTATGTTTATGCACTTTCATGTAACTTTATCGACCTTTGCAATGTCATGTAATTATGTGAAAATAGCTGATGATAGCGTAAGTCCTGCAGAACGGCTTTGTCTTTTCTCTCTCCCCATATAACAGTGTGGTTAAATGGGACATGGCAATGCCACATATGTTTCAGGATCATTATCTTAAAATCCATATCCAGAAAAAAAAAAAAAATCATTTATATTAATGCTTCAAAACAGGCACTGAGCATGTCCCAGGAGGCATATGACTGTGAAGAAGATCCAAAATGGAACTGAAAGTGCTTTCACTGATCAGGAGAACAAGAGACATTTTTTCCTCCTTTGAAAGAGGGAAAAGCGATTTAAACACTAAAGAGTCTATGAGCGGAAAAACAAATGGTCTTCAATTTTCCCGGCACTGTTTCAGTTCTGGTTTACATGTGCCTTTGGGACATGAGTTAAAAGTGGTCAGAACCTCCCCCCCCCACCCCCACGACCATCGTGGTTTGACTTTCACTTCAAAGGTAGTCCAAAAACTCTTCAGATCTAGGACTGAGAGTGGGGTCTGATGGCTCGGGGTTTGAAAGAGAGGCAGCTGTCTTTGTTAATTTCTCTGAAATGCTTCCTGTCTCTTTCCCAGTCCAGCTCTTATGAGAGCACATGGGTCAAACTTTGATTTGTCTTTTGTGTCAGTGTCTAATTAGTGGATATTATGATATCTTGTAAATGTTGTGAAAATGAATGAGATCTCACTCAAGTACGTCTTCAAATATGCATTGTATTTGCAGTCCACATTATTTTTTCCCCATCATAAAAAAAGTTTGCCTTGATTTATGTGCTTCATTTGTATTGTATTGTATTTACTTATTATTATTTTACATTTCTTTTCATTTGTGTGTGTCGTCGCTGCTCCCATTAAATGTTGGAGGTGGATTATGGCAAATGGCAAATTGTATCACTTAATTTAATTTAATCTGTCAATTTAATCCATCAGACATGCTTGAGTGGGTCTCATCCATATGGCTTCAGAAATGAAAACCGTAGGATGTAATGATGATGATGATGATGATGGTGGTGATGATGATGATGATGATGACGACTGCTCTCTTAATTACGTCTTTGAAATTAAAACGCTCCTTGAAGGTAAAATGAAAAGCGAGAGAGCAATGCTTTGAACACGTCCGTAACAGAATCCGTAATGCATTAAACATTTGCCGTCATTTGAAGCCTGCTGTGGACGTCTAATAGATGTTCAGTCAACCTCACTTCGGTTCCTGTTTGAAAAGACATGGCATTGCAAGGCCCTCGTTATGAGAGCAGAAAGGTAAAATGGGGAGAGCCTGTTCTGAAATTTAGATTTATGTGGGTATGCAATGTCTAAAACAGGACAGTGGGCCTAGTCTGTACTTGGCATTCGGCGATATCATTACTGACCGCGGCAGCCTTGTATTTAGCAGATGCTAAACGCACAGATTTGGCGAGCTCAGAAGGTATCTGTAATTGCAGTCATTATGGCTCTGGAATTATGGGTTTAATAGGTCCGGTGGCGGACTAATGCCTTCACAATGAACGAGGGGTGCGAAACGTCACCCGGGCAGTTTCTGGCTTTGCAAATGAGCACGTGTGGGGAGGGGGGTGTATGGGGAGGGGGATTGGGGCCGCTTAATGGGCCTGTTTACATCTGCAAACCTGCTTGTTCGTCTCTTTTTCTGGAAAAAGTCATTATCTCCGGCGAGAAGGTTGAAGGGCCGTCGAGCTCCAGTGAACTGCTGGAACACGAGGAGCAGTTTAAATGGAGCCCAACACCTGTGTAATGTCTTGCGTAGGTCGTTCAGGGGACCCGGCGCAACGGTTCCCGCGCGGCGGCGCTAATAACCGAGAGAAAACGGCCGTACCCTGAACGTGAACGAGCAGAATGACCGTTGGGGGCTCGGTTCAGAGCACGGCCTTCCTTTCGCCTCAATTTATGGAGTCACTCAAATCTCTCAGCTGCAATAGGCAGGCTAATGTGCCAGCAGCTATCATCAGACCTGTCTTAATTTATTCATTCCTTCTCCAAAAATATGCTTATTCCTTCATATGACTGATAGAACGTATGTGTTAATATTATGTATTAAATAGGCATACTGATCATTTTGGAACTTTTCTTTGAGCATTATTTGGTGACAGAGTAGATCACTTCAGCAAGATTTGTGAGATTTTTTTTTAATCAGTCTAGTTACGCAGTTTATGTTAGCTTGGATTTCAGTATCACTCGAGATATAAGTGATTAAAGTCAAATTAAAAGGATCCAGTTCAATAAAATTCCAGTTCTGGATTCTGAATAGTCAAATCAAATCACATAAAATCGATAAAGGCAAAAGCCGGTGTGACAGTGGAAGGGAAAGGGAAAGGGAAATAAAGAAACCGTGGGAGGCACCAGACTGAAGAGAAAAGGCCCGTCTCCTCTGAGTGTAGTGTGAGCTTATGCTGACTAACAGGTCAATCACGCCAAGGTCTTCCGACGGAACGCGTTGGATCTGCTACTTTCCTATTATTTTTTCTAATAAAACATAATAAAAAATTTTTTTTTGTTGTAAGGTCTTGTTCAATTGTTCAATAAGGACTCCACAAAATGTATGTGGAGAGATGGCAGCTCCTACGACACAGTGTCCCTGTCACTGTACTGAGCTTCAACACTTGTGGGCAGAACTCTTTAACCAGGGGACTGGGTTTTCTTTACACAGTCAGTTTCTCATTCATGTCGTTCATCAAGCTGACCCTGTCGGATCCTCTGTGATCTGAGACATGTAGGCCACAGATAGGTGGTGATCCCAAACATTTTGTTTCAGAAAATCAATACTGTCTAAAATACTGGTTGAGCCTTAATTGAAGTAAAATTCTGTTGACAAAAATGTCCCAAAGTGGATTTTTTCATTTGATAATTGAAAGGCTGCTTTGATTGAATTGCATATGTTCTTAAAAGAGACTAAAGGGTGCTTTGATTGAATTGTGTATATCCTTAAAGAGGCTGAAGTCTGCTTTGATTAAATTACATATGACCTGAGAAGAGACTAAAATGTGCATTGATTGAATTGCATATATCCTTAAAGGAGACTAAAGGGTGTTCTGATTGAATTGTTTATATCCTAAAAGAGATTAAAGTCTGCTTTGATTGAATTACATATGACCTTAAAAGAGACTAAAGTCTGTTTTGATTGAATTACATATGACCTCAAAAGAGACTAAAGTCTGCTTTGGTTGAGTTGCAGATGACTGTAAAGAGACTAAGTTTGTTTGACTGAATTTTAGCTGCTGTTTTTAGCACGGCGTAACCCGGTGGCAGGTCTCCGCCCCCGGCGCCACTCTCCACTCCGCCTACACCGGCTCTTCAGAGCTCAGCAGTTTTAAAAGTCACTGTCTGTTAAATTAATCGCGTAATGGCCCTGTGCATCGGCGGGCCACGCCGTTCCCGCGGGGACGCTCGTCTCCCTAAATCGATGCCTCCGTGGTGACGGGGCAATTAGACGCCAGCCATCTTATTAACAAACACATCTGTGGTCTCAGAACACTCCGCCTGTTTGGAACGCAGTCCTGCAGGGGTGGCAAGCTGCCTCCCCCGCCCACACCGTCATTGCCCCTTGCCGCTGTCATGGTGACAATCCACTAAGGACGTTGGTGGGCCGTCCTCACCACCACCCGGACTTTGTAGAGGAAGTGATGTTCTCCACAGGAAATTGTCCTTCACAGAACCTGTGAGGCACAAAAATGTCATTTTTTCTTTAAATATAGCATCTATCAGGCTTCAACAACTACTTTTTAAAACATACAGTACAAAAACATCAGAACAGAACAAAAAAGTAAATGAGTAAACTGTTAAAAGCAGATCTATAAAATTGTATTGTAATTTTTATGTTAAAATATGATACTGACACTATAGTGCTATTGGTCATAGAAGTATTGTTCCCAAGCCTAGCAACTCTGATTGAAAAGGCCTTTCCTGTAGCAAGAGAGCGATGAAAAAATATCAATAAAAAAACAGAGAGTCAGACACTGGCTCAAGCATCCATCAATATCAACAGTTGTTCTGATTAGCATACATCCAAAAGAAACAAACATACAATTCTGACTGGGCGCTCAATATCTGACGAGTGTCTGGAAGCACTTTAATTACACCACCGCCATAGTTCTTCTGCCAGTGAAAACTAAACATTCCACTTTTTCATAAAATGAAAGTCAAATCAAAAAATATTTTGCAGTTGCATTCATGCAAAAGCATTTTCTGTTGTTAACCGTTAGTGCCAAAGACACAGGTGTTAATGTCTTCAATACAAAACCACTAGTTCAAAAATAAATCTTCAAAAATGATACATGAAACTAATTGTTTTACATAAATTAGAAGTTAAATAGATATTGTAAGATCTCAGCACCAACAGTATTTTTTGGGAATGATAAAACCAAAAAATCTTGAGACCTTCAAGTGCCTTTCTATCAGTGGGGAGATCATTTAAATTTACCCCGGGGATTACAGAAATCAGGATCCTATTTTTTGGCACACTCACGAAAAAAAAATAAAAAAAAATAATGATAGTCATCAATCATATATGGACAACGAGGGAATTTCATTGGACCCAGAAATGTCAAACTTTACTTCGCTGCTCGAGTTCCTGTGAGGACCTCAAGCTTAAAATGCTCTCTGTCCATATAATGGGAAGATAATGAACAGTACAGTGCTATACAAATGTGCATGAAAAGGAATGAGTCACAATGCATGACGGTGCGTTAATTTCGTCTTCCCCTCCACATGTATTCACTGATTCCATCATTTCCTGATGAGAAATAGAAACGTTCTGTTGCACTTCAGTTATTTGGCCTGGCAATCCAGGTCTTTAATTAGGGAAGATTAAACACACTGAGCATCACAAGTCATTCCGTTGACTCGTGAGGTCTCATTTTTAAGCTCTGGTGAGGTAAAGTGTGGTAGCAGAACCAAACTATTTAGTCTGAGATTTACACAGAGGTCAACGTGTTTTCCATGTGGAAATCCTCATGTTCTCATTCATTATTGATATTTTTATGTATATTTATTCAGTTAGCGGATTCTGTTTCCCAAGAGACAACTGCAAATAAGCAGAGGTGAACACAATGATAGATATGAAAATTTACCGTAGCAAAACTGAAACACTGATATTTTATGTATGATCCAAAGCATTAATAATGGGGTAGCCATACAGACATGCTACATACACTAAAGGGGACTGAAAAGTAAATAAATAAATAAACAGCAGTAGCAAAAGTTGTATTGCATCAATTTCAAAGTGCACAAGGAGTCAAGAAAATGCTGAAGCTCGGCAAGTCATAGACAGTGCTGAGGGAGTCTGCAATGAAACCACCAAGTTTGCAGACGTTAGACTTTTAGTCTGTGTTGAAACACTTCCTTTTTCCTGGGAGCTGGTTCTGGGAGACATAACACAAAATGGGTAATAGTATGTGAGTGAATCTACATGTGTGATTACAGTTCTAGGTCTGTTTCGCTGTATAATGAAAGTTATTCAGAGGGAAAAGGCCACACCTTTGCCTGAGAAGTGCAGGTGTTTCATCTTGCAGGTGACTGTGTAGGTGACTTGGTGACAGCCAGTGAAAACAGTAGTAAGTGTGTGTTTTTTGATTTCACCAGATTGGTTTAATTTTTATGACGTCTTTGATCAAATCTGTTGTCCATTCAGGCATGTCTTTTCTTTGAAATTCTCCCAGGTGTCCATCATCAAAGCTGCAAGACTAAAAAAAGTATACAAGGCCCACAGCCAACCCCCCCCCCCCCCCCCCCCCCCCAAAAAAAAACAAATGCAGCGTTGCCTGCGGTATGAAAATACAAGTTAAGGTTAATACCTGACCAGGGATGTCAGCTGTGAGTGTCTGAATAACTTTATGAATAGATGCAGTTGTAAAAGAAGGCTGTTTCACACGGCCTCTCGTTTGCATGCCAGCGAAACATCGGAGCACCTGTGACTTAGAGAGCTCCCTCCCTCCGAGCCCCGTTCCCATCCCAGCTCGCAATAAAAATCAACAAACCTGATCCGAAATCGACCGGATCGCCATTCACGCCCTTCTCCCGTCCCACCACCCCCCCACCTCTCCCCCCAACATTAAAGCTTCATTTTAATCCAGCTGGCTAATTTTCCTCCCACCCCAGTTTGGGTTTTTACCAGTTTTTTTTTTTTTTGTCTCTCCACGTCTCCCTTAGAGCATGTAGCTAAACGCTGATCCTTTTCAATGACACCTCAGCTATGAAAATTCTGGGCACAGTTAGTGTTGTAATGGCAGATGTCCAGGCCGAATCGCTATCTGCGGAAAGCTCATAGGCTGGTAAGCACTCCTGGCTACGGGCGCCGTGGCACTGTTTCCCGATAGGGGGCCAGAGCGCGGTGCCAGGACCGAAATCATACACCACTGTAGACTAAACAAGCCCTCGTCAGGACTCGGCATGTGTCTCTCTCATAGCCCAGACTCATCAATACGCTTATTATACAACTCTCACTGATCTCTCAGCACCTGCTCTCAAACTAGAGTGGGATTAATGGAGTAGCCATTCAGCCTCAGAGTACTACAGGAAAAAGCACAAAGAAATAAATGTCACCTATAGGTTTGCAACTGAAGGTGCATACAGTAAAATGAAATACAAATACAATAACACAAATTTAAATGAATTGATGATGAAAAGAAAAATGAGAAGTATATGCATTAATTGGTCTTATCATTTAAAAAACAGGAACAAATACTGAAAATACTGGAGCGTGCAGGTGATCATGCCCTCCACCAGGGGGTGCTATGTGGTGTCTGTAGATTGATATCATTGGTCAGTGTAGGGAAATTTGGGTATTGGCCTTAATGAGCAGCTCATAGTTCTGTCTCTGTTCTGTGGCTATGCAGCAACATGAACACACACACACACTCATACACAAGCAGATAACCACACACAAAAACACATACTATACACAGAAATACATATGACACACACACACACACATAATCAAACACTTATTTTTGGAAGGACTCTGGCACACACAGTGACACACACACATACACACACACACACACTCACAAACACACAAACATGCAGCCTGGTTCTGAACAGATATCTCCTTTTTTTCTCTCAGTGTTGTTCAATCTCAGCTCCAGCTGAATTGCTCTGACAGATGTCTGCAGTGAGAATTAAAGAATGTTTGATAAATCTGCCTCTCTCTTTTCCAATTCTACCCAAACCGCGAATCTCCCTTTCCCCTCCTTCCCCTCTCTCTCCCTCTCTCTCCATCCCTCTCCCTCTCTCCTCCACCAGCGCCTTCAAACGGCCCGATTTCCACTTTCTGATGGAGCGTGATTAGTCAGCCACTCAGCTGTTGCGTTCCTCAACCGAGAGCTCATCACAGCGATAAAAATCACTGCTTTATTTCAGAATCATCAGACCACATTCAAAGCAGGAGAAACCTTCACTTTCCCCTCATGGGAGTTTGGCTACTAATGTACTATTAGGCTGAATAAAACAGTTGGCAATAACGAGCGTAGGCCCTGTCATTATCCTTCTCAGGGCTGGCATTACACTTCCCTTTGGTCAGACCGCTTCTCTCTCAGCCTGAGAATGTGGCTCACATTCTGCATCAGTATGCTGCTGCAGTAGGCATGAGGCCTAATTGTCTTCTTCCACAAACCAAAGACGACACTGCCCCCAGTGGACAAAGCTGGAACTGTTTTTTTCCCCCTTTACTTATGCCCTTTCTGTGAGTGTAACGAGCTGGAAGACATCGATGGAATCCTGCTTAAAAAGTATTGGTCCTAGAGGCTGTGATTTAGGAGATTTTGATCCAAATATTCAGGGCATGCGATCAATTTCCAAAGAGAATTATGAGCTAAATTCAATCTAACACACTTTGTCTCTTTGGGGGTGTATGCAATTCAAGAGAAACAGACTTTACAATATAATGAAATTGTTCTCTTTCAGTATGCTGCACTTTATTGGATACAAACGGACATGTCCCTTGGAATGTGTTCTCTCTCCCTGATTGAACAGAGTGTAATGTGTTCTCTCTCCCTGATTGGACAGAGTGTAATGTGTTCTCTCTCCCTGATTGAACAGAGTGGAATGTGTTCACTCTCCCTGATTAGACAGAGTGGAATGTGTTCTCTCTCCCTGATTGGACAGAGTGGAATGTGTTCACTCTCCCTGATTGGACAGAGTGGAATGTGTTCACTCTCCCTGATTGGACAGAGTGGAATGTGTTCTATCTCCCTGATTGGACAGAGTGGAATGTGTTCTCTCCCTGATTGGACAGAAGTGTTGGCACAAGATAGTGTTTTGAATGGACAGAACTAGACAGTGGATTAACTATTTAACTGATTCTGTGATCATGCTGGATTATGGTGTGATTAACTATTTAACTGATTCTGTAATCATGCTGTTACATACTTAAGTTCTATCCTGGACAACGATGGGTTGTTCCTGCTTCAGAATTCTCTCACACACAATCACACACACACACATACACACACACACACACACACAATCATACACACACACACACACACACACACACACACACACACACACACACACAGAGTCAAATCGATTGAGTCATCATGTAACATGTACAGTCAGTTGCCCGTCCTCACAGGTGTGCACAGGTGTGTATAGGAATACCCCCCCACTCCTTGACCATCCCTCACCTCCATCCCAAAGAAAACAGTGTCCTGATGTCGCTGCTGGTGTTTCCTGATTCTGCATGCTGGCTGTCCTCTGGTATATTTCTCTCTGGGGAAACTACATTTCCTTGTGATTACAAAGCAGGCTTCCATTCACCTCATCTAACCCTGATTGGCCAAAAGCCAGTGACACGTTTACAAATGCCTAGCATCTCCTTCTCGTTCCTGTAAATGAGCTCCCAGGTAGTGATTGGTTGAGACCAACGTGTGTACCTTAGACTTTAAGGACACATATTCTTTCATGCAGTCAATCGAGAGATAGGTCTTTGACAGCCTGAGGTTGAGATGACACTTACTCGAACTCAAAAAAAAAAAAATACCTTAGAAAGGCACAGAAAATGGTCACAGGATGCTGGAAATAACAACACTCAGGGAGAAAGAGAGGAGGGAAGAAGCACAAAACAGCGGGAAACATGGTGCAAATTGCTTCCACATAATACTACTACTACTGCAACTAATAATAATAATAATAATAAACATTGTACATAAATGTTAATAATGTGTGTCAACAATGTAATTGACAAAATGCTTCCACATGAATAAGAATAAGAATAAGAATAAGAATAAGAATAAGAATAAGAATAAGAATAAGAATAAGAATAAGAATAAGAATAAGAATAAGAATAATGTGTGTTAATAATGGAATTAACTAATTGCTTCCACATAATAATAACGATGGAGAGACTGGAGAGAGATAGAGGTGAGAGAAGGACAGGGAAAGAGGAGAGGGAGCCTGGACTGGGAGAATGCTCACCTTTAGAAGCAGAGCTCCTGGGGGCTTGTTCAGCTGTCAGCCGCCATGACTGATGCGCCACCTGAGTCCTCACCTAGCGTGTAGCGGCCTGAGCTCGCTCACGCCGCAGATAGCCAGCAGAGATCTGGAGGAACGCTCCATCAGTGTCTCCTAACCGTGTACGACACCTGTTCCACGGCCCGCCCCCGCGCTCCGCCACGCTGCTGTCCGCTGAACCGGACCCTGTCCTCAGTCCGGCCTCATGGGTCTTTGGATCACTGAATGTTCCCAAACAGCCGCGACGCTTTGCGTGCCCGTGTCATAGTGATTAGCTTTGTGAGTAGCGGCCGTACGGGTTCCGAAGCACGGCCACTGACAAAGCCAGCCTCTGCAACCTGATTTGACCGAAAAAATGAATAACCGTTTGAATGGCCAGCAGTACGCTGGACCGACCCCTCATATCTGAAATAAGATACTTACAAAATCTGTTGGAGAAGATGTTGTGCTGTGCCACTTTAAATCTATGCGTGCTTATTTTTATATTAGTGTTTATAATGTGCACAAATAATGGAATTGACTGGGTTAATCAAGATTTTGTTTTGGAGAACAAAATTAGCCATGTATTAAGTCAAACACATTGGAACTTAATTTTGTTTATGGTGAAAGTAAAATAACATTTCCATTTCATTACGTGTTAACGTAAAGGACAAATGATGATTGAGTCTAGGGGTGAGTGGTTTAAAGATGAAAGCTCTGCATTCAGACCAACAAGATCTAATAAAATGCAAATTAAAAACTGAGGTTTGTATAATTTGACTGTTTAAATTGAGTACCGACGTTATGAATTTTGCGAGGCGCTGTTTTGACAGATAGCTAATGGGATATGGCAAGCTAATTTTCAGCACCATATAAAGTTGCTTGTTGATTACCCTTGGGAAAACATATAAATTATAATTATAAATTCAGTTACCTAAGCTAATGGTAGTTTTATATTATTCAGTAACTAATGCTAGTTATTTTATGAAAGTAAACGCATCCATAATATGTACATTTAAAATTTTCAATTCTGCGCAGTGACTCATTTAAAACCCATCAGCCACTGTCTGAAAAATATAATCAGGAGGTTATGTGTTCATTTAGTCATAATAATATGTCATGTAACACATATAAAAATGATTTTTTAATATGAATTTTTAATAAAGTAGTGTTAATGTCTATGTATTTGTAACAGTGTAACTACAAAGTTGATACTTTACTGTGTACGCAGATAGATGGAAATACGTTAAGGGCAAATTCGGCACTGACATTAGGAAACGGAGGCAACAGCCTTGGAGAATTAAAGTCCTGGCTTGATGCAGCACTGGATACTCTGTAGGTTGCAGATAAATGGTGAGCCCATCATCAAATGTGAGTTTTTCACCATCATGCAGCCTTAGGGCCCTGTGCTCTGAAATTACAGTGTGTAAGACTGTGCTTGAATGGCCCCTGTGCTCTTAAATTAGACTGTGTAAGATTGTGTTTGAATGGCCCCTGTGTTCTTTAATTAGACTGTGTAAGACTGTGCTTGAATGGCCCCTGTGCTCTTAAATTAGACCGTGTAAGATTGTGTTTGAATGGCTCCTGTGTTCTTTAATTAGACTGTGTAAGACTGTGTTTGAATGGCCCCTGTGCTCTTAAATTACAGTGTGTAAGATTGTGTTTGAATGGCACAAGTGTTCTTTAATTAGATTGTGTAAGACTGTGTTTGAATGGCCCCTGTGCTCTTAAATTACAGTGTGTAAGATTGTGTTTGAATGGCCCCTGTGTTCTTTAATTAGACTGTGTAAGACTGTGTTTGAATGGCCCCTGTGCTCTTAAATTACAGTGTGTAAGATTGTGTCTGAATGACCCCTGTGTTCTTTAATTAGACTGTGTAAGACTGTGTTTCAATGGCCCCTGTGCTCTTAAATTAGAGTGCGTAAGACTGTGTTTGAATGGCAGAGATCATGGTAGGATGTCATTCCCTCTCTTGTCTTCCTGCTGGCTCCTCTGCCCTCCCTGCTAATCTCTCCTCTGGCCATTCTGCTCCTGCAAGCACTGGCCATTTGACCTGGAAGTGATAGAAATCTGACTCGCCATGTTTGCTCCCGGTCCACATCTTCTCAGAGAGTTATGACTTTGTAGTGTGTGCATGTGGGTGTGTATGTTTGTGTGAGAGAGAGTGTGTGTATGAAAGAGGAACATGTGTGTTATATGTTGTATGTGTGTCTTTATGTGAGTGTGTGTGCATATGTGTGTGTGATAGAGAGACTGTGTGTGTGTGTTCGTGTGTGTGTGACAGAGATTGTGTGAAACAGTGGTCTGAAGATTTCAGCCCTCACTCTCCTCTGTCCATCGTACGTGTGTGCCCTGTGAATCATGAAGAGATCATCCCGGCTCTTCTTGCCAGGACACGTGTGAGAGGTAGTACGTGTGTGAGTGTGTGCACCACAGACTTAGGTCAAACACGTATGTGAAATCATTTCTGCTTAGACGCTGGTGAAATGTGAAACCACTCCTGCAGAATCCAGAGGATTATCAACAAAAACAATACCACTAAGAAATATGTACAAGTATTTGAAAGTATTTGAAAGACTGTATGCATGTAAGTATGTGCTTAGTATACTGATAGTATTTCTGTGTGTGCTGTTTGTGTGTTTGTAATATTTGTTTGTATTGTTTGTGAGTGTGTGCATGTGTCTATGTGTGTACTGTATATATGTATCTTTTTTTGTGTTTGTTAATATAGGTGTATGTGTGTGTATATGTATGTGAGCATGTGTCTGTATGTGTGTGTGTGTGTGTGTGTGTGTGTGTATGTGCCTGTGTGAGAGTGTGTGTGTGTGTACACATGTGTGTGTATGTTTGTGTATGAGTGTGTGTGTGTGTGTGTGTGTGTGTGTGTGTGTGTGTGTATATGTGTGTGTGTGTGTATGTGTGTGTGTGAGCTTGTGTTTCTCCCTGCTCTCTGTACTCTGTAGCTCAGAGGCCCTGTGCGCCAGCGCGCCATAACCAGGCCTGCATTATTTATGCCCCTCAGCAGAGCCATCGCCTGCCGCCCATTTCCTTCTGACATTTGGACACCACGTCGCAACAAACAAACACAAAATAAAATAAAACGCCACGCGGTAACGAGCGAGAGAGTCGTCAGATGAGCCAACCAGCATAAAGGTGTGTGTGATGGAAGGAGCACACGGTTTAATTACCTTCCCTCGCTCAGTCCAGAGCAGCAAAATGTGCCTCAAGCTCGCCTGCAAAGGCCATCCTGTATCACCTGGCGCAAGGCCTTCCTGTGAAATAAACCATGAAAGAGTCTGGCGACAGAGCACTGTAATGAGGATGCTAAAAAAGTTCCTCTGTATCTCTCTCTCTCTCTCACTCTCACTCTCTCTGTGTCTGTCCCTCGCTCCCTCCTTCTTCATCTGTCAGTGTGAATGAACAGCTGCCGGAGCTGAGAGAGAGGCAGAATGATGGAGCACCCTTAGAGCAGCAGAGCCAGCTGGGTGAATGCAGAGACAGAGTCCATCATGGCAGGGCAAACGTGGCACAGACACCCCCCCCCCCCCCCATCCTGCATCTGCCTGCTCTCTGCTCCAGCTGAGCTGTCAGCTCCTTCGCTCACCATGGCACCACAGCACTTATCCCCAAACATGCCCCCCACGCCCCGCCCGCCGGCCCCCCAACCCCCCGCGATGCCGCCTGTCCAGAGAAAGAAACAATTGAAAAGGTCAAAACAGGCCAATTACAAGTGCGATGAAGCGGCCCGGAGCGAGGGCGGGGCAGGAGAACCTGGGAGAGGAGCATAGAGGTGGTTCTGATTGGCCAGCACAGGCATTGGGGAGGGGTGGGGGGTTGGGGGGGTGAAAGGGGTCAGGAAAAATTTAATGCTTGAAACCTCCAGCCATCATCTCATACCAGGTCCCTTAAAACTGTACCATCATGCTTATGCTAATTTCAGAGGTCTTACTTTAAGCTCTGTCTGAGAACTAATCAAGTCTTGAATTAATCAAGGATTTGTCAGTTACATAATAATAATTCTTTGCAGTCTATTTTTTTTTTTTTTAATTTTTGTATAGTTGAAGAGGTGGATCGGAAAAGACAAAATATGGGGTGTGGAATACCCTGTAGTGGTGAGCGGTCAAAATAGTATTACTCCTGCAAAATGTTTTCAAATATTAGAGGACCGCATGATGCAACAGAAACTGCACACGTTGGTTTCCATAGTTTAATTTCCTGTATATGATGAAAAGTGAGTTTTTACTTGGGTCTGCCTATCTGCACAAGCCGAAGGACTCACAGATGTGCAGTTTTGACATGGCAGAAACCTTTGTGCTATGATGCACTACGATGACCAGCCTCGAAGCTCACACACTTCTACTTTTAGACAAATTTATGCAGAGTAGCTGGCTGCATCATACTATCCTGGTTTGACCCCACTCAAGATCCTCCCCGCCCCCCAGCCCTGACAGCCGAAACAGGGCTCAGCATCGTCTGATGGAGCTCATCAATGGCAATTACAGCAGCAGAAATGCATGAGAAGAAGTTCTGAAATTCACAGCAACCACCAGAGAAAAAGAGTTTGCACACTTTCGGGGGTTCCTCCCCTCCTTCCCCTCATCTCTTAAAACTGCCATGCTATGGCCTTTATTTATTTATTTATTTATTTATTTATTTAATCTTTAAATGTGTTTTATTTATTTATTTATTTACTTTTAAAAAAAGAAAAAAGTCGAAGACCTGAGAAGTAGAAGTGCATTCCAGCCCCTTATTCCCAATTCAATATGGAATGCAATTGCTTTGTCTCACATCCCATCCCCAAACTGCCACAGTCTGGTACTCCACTCATCTCATTTCCCAGCCAACTGATCCCCCGACAGAGCCTGGGGGGTGGGGGGGGCGTTGAGAGGGAGTTAGTCGGACAGCGTCTTTTTCTGGGTGGGGGGGGGGGGTGCGGTGCAGGGGGCTGGAGGATGGAGCAGCAGGGCTCTGAGGATCATGAGAGACAATCAGTCAAGCTCTCGGCTTCCCAACGGGAGAGTCTGCTTCTCGCTCACCCGCCTCCTGCACCCGCCCGCCCGCCCGCCCGCCCGCCCGGCCGGCCAGAGCTCCACAGCAACGGAAGTGCCAGGAGCCAATCACAACAGGCCACGCTCTGCTCAGGCACCACCATCACCAGGGCGGCATCGAGAGACAGAGAGAAGGTGGTAAAGAGGCTTTGCGGCTAGTTCTCATGACCCTGAGCGTTACTGTACAAACGCGTGCATGTTTATGAAATTATTTCTTTTACACTTCATTTATTCAGAGGCTCATACTAAAGTCACATGTCTCCTTTGCAGAGGAGGCCTGAGTGCAGAACAGAATAAGCACTCACTATACACAATGACACGTTATAAACTGCCATGCATATTTATAAATTGCAAAGAAATATCAAAGATAAGTGATAAAGCAATCTGATTCCTCGGTAAGAGGTCACTGATTAAACTACAAAGCTGGACAGGTACCTCTATGAATGAGGTAAGGCAGACTGTAAAAGAGTATTTTTTCAAGATCAATGAGAATAATGAAATCTCTTGCCACCCTGTGTGAGTTACTGTACCACAGTTCCAATCCTTTTCATTTTTTAAATGTGTTTATTGCATTGTGTTTTCCTGGCACTGTTTTACCCAAGCCCTGTTTTACAGTGAAGATTTATTGAAACATTTGTGTCATTGATTTTGTTTACGATCTTCCATGCATCCCACTTTCAAACCATATCAGTATTAGCTGGTCGAGCCAAAATAAGTTATTGCACAGGTATGTAACAACAACATTTTTACTTACGTTTGGGCCAAAGCTACGGGCAACGTTTCTTTTTATCTTTACCACCACATCTTGGCAAGCAGAGATCCATTAAAACTGACTCGCTGATATGCTCTTGTAGAGAAAAACCATAACACCGTCATTCAGTTCTAATGAAATGTTAAAGGTAAATGTTGATTGAATCCCGGCCTATGGGTTCCGATCACAGTCTTATTGATATTCATCATCCTCTGCAGTGACTGTTCTCATGGCCGATGAACGGCGTTTGTCTCTGCACAATGCAAATGTACAGACACCCAAGCCCATAACCACTAAAAGCCAATCAAGGCTGAAGAGCCTAAGAGCTATATGCATGCATTACATTAAAGATTCATCACAGGTTTAAATGGGCAGCCTGGATCTCCGGTAATGTTAGCATATGCACAATTAATTAAATTATGACCATTTACAATGACATACCGTTCATGCCCCCATCCTCATATGTACAGTCACAAATTCCCACAGGCAATGGTAGCAAAAGGAAACAGACATCTGGGCTCTCATTTCAACATTGTATATAACATTACATTCAATTTGTTTAGCAGGACATTAAGCGTATCAACCTAATTATGAGTAGTAGTACCAGGCCCTAGCTAACCATGGTTCTAGAACAGTAAGTAACTAAGCAACATCACTAGGCAGTAGTGCATGTTGGTAATGCTAGCCGAAGCTAAAATGCAACCAATAAATACCACCAGCCAAAAACTGTCAGGAGCACAGACCACGGTCCTGTCGCTATGGAGAGTGCCCAAAAGACAGAGAGGGAGAGGAGAGGATTGCTTGCATCTGGAGACAAGCAGACAAAGAGAATTCAGGTGGGATAATAGTGAAAAGAACAGTGTAGCGGTAAAAGGCTCAACACAAAGACCCAGGAATAAGTGAAACAGTGAGAGGAGATTTTAGGAAGGTAGAGGACAGTGCTGCAGGTGGCAGGTTATGTAAGTTTGAGCTCTATGTAACAAAAGTAGTCACAGAAAGATGCAAGGAAGGGATCAGAAAGATGGAGGGGTGTGAACTTGAGACCGGAGATGGAGCAGGCTTTTGGGAAGAGCAGGTCAAGCCGACTTTAGACCCTGTGTGTGTGTGTGTGTTGTGGGTGGGGGTGGTGACGGTGCTTAGATGAAGTCAATAGAGTGGAAGAGTGGGAGGAGACTGGATGATTCAATATAGATATAAAAGTTTGTTGATTAAATGTAATATATAATCAACAACCAAAGAAAAATGTTCTAATTACCACATGATTTTCTGCAATCTAATGAATAAATTAATGCTCTTGTTTACATAAAATAATTAGCTCTCCATGCATATGGTTATCTGGTGTAGGGATGTCTTGATGGTAGATATTAAAGTTGCATGCATAATGAAATGTTTTTTTTTTTTGTATCACACTGTACAGGCAGCAGGCTTCTATGACTGTAAATACAGTTTTTGATAATTACACCCTTCTTAATATCAGGCAATAGTTACATAAGCAAAACAAGGCTATTTTTTGAATTACGCTTTAAAAGGTTTTTCCATCGCTTGGCAAATTATCAATATTTCATGATTTGCTGATGTTTATATCCGCCGTTATTTCGCACATGAGTGTTGGATAGTACTGCAGTGGTAGTACAGTGTGGGAGTTGTGCATTTTAGCTCTCATCAAAGCCAATAGCACAGCGATTGCTCGTTTTACGTCACCGATTTAGGTAGATGTGTTCACACAGTTGTTTTCTGTGATGTCTGTTTTCATCTGCTGTGGAGAGATATACTCTCAGAAAAAAGGTTCCATTAGGGTTCTTTGTTTGTCCTGCTGCAGGAACCCTCAAATGTTCTTCACTGATATGGATATTCTCAAGAGTTCTCTGTAGAACCTTATTCTGAGGGTTATATACAGGACCCCAAAAAGATCAGTATCTAAGATGAAACTTTAAAAGGTTCCCCCAGCAGGACAAATTAAGAACCTTTAAAGGTGCCAGAAAGAACTTTTTCTTCTAGGAGTGAACCATGTGCATCCAAAGCGGCTGGTGTTGCCACGGTGAGAAAATGTTGCACTCTTTTCCCACTTCAGCTTCTTGGTGCCCTCTTAAAAAAAGAGTACCCCCCCAGAATTTCATTTGTCCCACTGGGGGAACCTTTTGAAGGTTCATCTTAGATACAGAAATCTTTAAGGGGTTCTTTATACAGCCCTCAGAATAAGGTTCTACAGAGAACCTGTGAGTAAAACCCATATGAAAGAAGAACCTTTAAGGGTTCCCCCTGCAGGACAAGGGAAGAACCCTTTAGAAAATATTTTTTCAGTACGGGTGTGGAGCAGCCCTGCTGATATATGAGGTGTGGCTTTTAAATAATGAGACTAATGCCCAAGAAAAACACGTCTACTTCAAGCGATGCGTAACAACAAACTGAAGACGAATCCAAACTTTCAGGGGTTGTTTATGCTTGCCCATTGGTCAATGTGTACAATGTGGTTTATGCGTGCACACTGTGGTTCAACTTAGATAAGCCCAGTCTCGTTATTTAGTAGCCACACCTCGTAGATCGTGTTTGGGAGTGTCTGCCCAAAGATGGAGGCACGGAGGGGAAGCCCACACGACGTTCCTTGCCGGTTGCTGGGATGCATGATTGTCGAAAAGGCTCTTAGGACAAAGCGTCGCTTCAAGGCCAGTCTACGAGTAACAGGAACCGTGAAAAAACCTGCCACCAGAGTCAATTCGGCACAGGCGCCGCCGGCACAGGCTCATGCAAACTGCCAC
>JAFBMS010000098.1:1255000-1297500 GCA_019788955.1 Albula glossodonta | reverse complement strand
GTGACAATGGTTAAATATAGAAAAGTACAAACAGAAATTGACTGTATTAAAATTGATCGAAGTTAAAATCGGCTTTTTGTGGGTATGGATTCTTTATTTATCCCCAGTCCCTCCAAAGCAATCCATTGTTAAAGCCGGCTAGGATCTAACACAGGAAATAGTTAAAAGTTTTTTTAATGAAGAAACTCATTAAAAAGGGCGGCTATTTCTAGGGCTGTGTCCCAGTCGGCCCTCCGTGCACCAGATTCAAGCGCTTTTCAATCGGGCTGCTCGCCGTGGAGGCTGAGGGGTTTCATCCACCCCCCCACCCCAAAATCGAATCATTAAAGCCAGCTCCCTCAGTCCCACAAACCCCCAGGATCGAGGCGCTCGGCCCATACCCCCGGGCGAGCTGGATTAACGCTCTATCTTTCCCTTTCCTGCCCTCCAGCAGCTACTTCCTGCCCACCGGAGAAAGTCAGAGACTGATGCGCTTCAGCGATCGAGACAGAAACTCCTGCAGTAGAGTGTTAAAAATCAAAATTTCATAATTCGCAGAGTGATCGGTGATGCAATGTGATGTAAACAAACTGAAGTGGAGCCTGCTGAGGACACTGGACATATGGAGACTGTGAATCCATGTTCAGATGTTTCCTTCAGCTGCTGTTCTGCTTTACCAGAGATAACCTGACAGATCCAAACCTGACAGACTCAAACTTTTGCAAAACATCTATCACATATCGGACTTCTACTTTCACACTATCATCATGACCCAGTGTTTGCAAAGGTCAGAAAAATGCTTCTATTAGGTCCCAGCTCGGATTTTGGAAAACAGATTTTTTGGATTTATTGAAAAGCAGCTATATGCTGCTTTAGAACCAGACCAAAGGCCTCAGGCCTGTGAATCAGTTATCTTCCATCTCTTTGAAATGTGTTCTTTGGGTTCTCTTTTGTAAAAGCGCTGGTATGTTCAGATATACCTCATAGGAAACCTCCACTCTAAGAGCATAGGCACTGCAGCCAGAAGGGGATAATACATTATGAACAATGAAGTCTATGGTCAGTAATTTGAGCACATATTTATATAACTGGACGCATTCAAATTGCCATGCAAGATTGTAGTGTCATGACCTAAAGACGGGAGGTCTGCGTGGAGATGGGCGTGGCGTGGGAGTGGTAAAATAAAGATGCTGAAGAATTTGTTGGCTCTATCAATACTCCACGCCTTTTCAAACACTGCTGTTTTAAACGTCTGCTCTCTGTAGGTCGATACATGGTTGTGGGCTAAGATTGGGTTTTTTGAAGTCCCTCTATAGCTCATTGGGCATAGAGAAGAAGCGAAATCGGTGCACAGAACCAAGAGGAGGATGTGTATGTACTCCGACCCTCTTCTGCTTCTGCAACCCGGACAGAAGGTCAGTGTCTCAAAAAAATTATTGGGAGTCACAAACCATGATGGGGCAACGCTTGACTAATTTGGTCTGTGTATGTGCCATTTGTACGTACGTCCATCCCGCCCCTGTTTTGTGCTATGCAGGCCTGTGGTCAGAAACCTTGATTCAGAAATTTAAGTCTATGCGACCTAATTAAAGGTTGTCACATGAACATTTGAACATGTCTGGCTGTATCCAAAAAGCAGCAGTAAAAAGAGTTCAGCACTCAAACTCTTCACTATTCATTAATAATCCGGCTCACACACTCAAACAAACACAGAAACACTCCCGCTAGTCGGTCCTCCACTCTCTCCTCCTGGAGCTCAGAGTGGCCATCCCTATGGACCGACTGTCTGGCAGGGCCCCCCCCCACCCACAGCTGCAGCATGTTCCTGCCAGCAAAGCCCGTTTGTTCTGGGAACAGCAGGAGCTGGGGTGGGTGTTTGGGAACCAGGCAGAGAGACAAATAAATGAATAAATAAACGGACGGATTGGGAAAGAGTGCAGAAGCCGGGGGACGGCCAACAGCTGGGGGGACCCCTGTGTTTGGAAGGACAACGCGGGCCGGGCTTTTTCGGACTTCAAGGGCACAAGCTGTCGCACAGGGCCCTCTGATCTAACGCCTCACTCCTCCCCCGGCTCCTCCTCTCCAGCGGCCCCATGGTCCACCAGCGTCGCTCCAACAACCTCCCCCCCCCCCCCCCGCATTCCTTCAACAAATAACAAAACAAGCCCTACTAAAAATTCCACCCTATATTCCCTTAATGCTGTGATAGTTTTCACAGCATGAAAAACAAAAACAAAAAAAAACAAAATTTTGGCCTGTATTCAACCAACATCTGTCCTTAACTTTGGCACACAACTAAATGCCAGAATTAGTCAGAGCTAATTAGAAGTTAGTTTTGTTGCCTCCATAACTGCTGAATTAATTTAACGAACAGTTTAAAAAGACAAAAAAATATATTCAAAGACAAATTAGTTGTTTGTACAGACAAATTACTTGACATCATTAGTGAATATATAGAAAAACATAGATTATAACCAGATGGCTACTACAGGGAATTGCACTTCTAGAAAGAGTAACATACAGAAATGTAGTTAAGTGATTTGCTGCTGCGATACATATCACATGACACTTCATTGATTGTGACCATCTGCATTTTTGTTTTCCAGAAATCAATGCATTTTCCACCATGAGACAGACATGCGCTTTTTATCTACATCCTACTGGACCTCCATTTATGAAGCTTTGTCTGCAAAAATAGTGCCATTATAGGGCCTTATCCAGACCTACACTCAAGTGCTTTTTCTGTGTAACTTATCATTGCGAGAATGGGAGAGTTACACGGAAAATGCACTTAAGCGCTGGTCTGAATTCTGCCCATAGCTGTTACCCTTTCTTACCGGGTTTACACCTATTCCTGCCATACTAACATACACAAACAAGGTGCCGCAGGAATTATCCTTAAAAAACAACACGTGATGATATCTTTCCATACATGTGCTCTTAGGAAATTCACAAGTGAAAAAGGTGGTTATATCATGCAAATCTTGTACGTAACAATACTCAGCAGATAGATCCATATGCAAACAGTTGACCTCACGTGGTATTTTTGTCTTTTTTTTTTTTGTTTTTGTGTGTTTTTTGAGGGAGCTGTTTACTTCCAGTTATCCTGACCTGTTGTAACGGGACTGAGGTGAGTGAGCTTTGTCGCCTAGTGAATATTTATTTTCTGGATGCTCTGCGTCTTCTTCCAAGCATATATGTTTACTCTCCCCACCCATGTTAGCTCCACCTCCATTCTGGTTTTATCCAGGGCTGTGTCCTCTGACAGATCATAAGTACTGTCTGCACGTGGTGTCACTATGACACAACTCTTTGGCTGTATATTAGAACTGACTGTTACACCTCTTTGCTATAAGCCTGACAAATGCAAAGTTCAGGGCGATTATCCAGCCTCACTGTTGAGATACATAAACCCAGTGAAGGAAAGACTGAGGAGGATATGGCAATCCAAACAAACCGCGAACCACAGGGAAGAGGCTGAATGACAAGGGCAAGAGGGTATCCGACACAGCACTCTTCTGCCCTCTGAAAATGTGACTGGTGTCTGAGCTACCCTGCCCCTGGCATGGAGCCTGCTGCCAGAGTACACGCTGATCCCAGATCAGGGAGGAGAGAAAATCCTGAGATCTCAGGAGGTACGCCCGTCTGCCTTCTTTGACTACAGGAACATATGCTATGGCTAACCAAGGCTAATATGAGATGAGACTGGGATAGGATTTCAAACCAAACGCCACAGTCTTTTGTGACTCTTTTTCAGTGAACTAAGATAATTTTCTTCATGGATTTTTTTTCTTTATTTTTATACGATATGTGATGCTTGGGAGTGGGTGGTGTAACAGATGGAAAATGACGGCTAAATGACATAAATGGCTGAAACGTTAGCCTCTCAGCTGAGGACAAAGAGCCTTAATGGGGAGATTTAGCGGCTGCTCCCACATCCCCCCACCTCGTTGCTAAACTCCAGTCTTAAAAAACCGTCCGTGATGACAGACTGAGAACAGGAAAACGCATCGTTCAAAGCGAGGGATGGCAGTCATTTAGATAGAGGACCATCTGCCGCAAGAAAACAATCTCCATCGATTCGTTCGATCGAGGCGGTAAAACTTTTTGTCGCTCTCACATCCATCGCTCTCTCACAATCTGACCTGCATGCAGTGGGTGGAAACCAAAGTGCCATAGAAAGAACAATTTTGAAACAAGTGGAGACATCTCCTTTGAAAACATATTTAGCCGTACACTTCACACGTAGGTAGCTGGTTTGAGGCAGATGAAAATGGGGAGCGTCTTTTTTTTTTTTTTTTTTGATGGCTTTTCTGCACCTGTTTTCGATTGTTTGGCTGGATGGAGAAGCAGTGCGGCAGAAATAAGGCTCGCCCACTTACAGCTGGTCCCTCGTTCCTTGATTGCACCTAATGTGGCAGTTTCTGGTATTGTGCACTTCACACGAAATCGTTTTAGTGAGCTGTTTGTGATCCTCACAAAAAAAAAAAAATCTTCATTGTGAAAGTCAGGATGTGAATCATTATCAGCTTGAAAGTATTTTCATGCCACTGTTTTTTTTTTTAAGAACTTGATAACTCAAAAGCAAATAAAGATCCTTTAATGTGATCTCACGTTGCTAATTCCTCTGCAGCTGATACAGCAGGTTGCCCGACATGTTTGAATTTTGATTTGTAAGCAGTTATTCAAATTTTCCCCCACCAAAGGTCTCAACAGTCTCAAGTATGCAGCCATAAACTGTCAGTGCCTAGGACAAACACCTCATAAACATAAGTCCATTATAATATGAGCAGATGTGCGTTTCTCCACTGTTAAATACAATTACACAGGCACGATTCTGGATAACCAGCATGCCAAATAAAATGATTTAACAAACTGTATCATGTCATAAAACGTAAAATGTATTTCATTGTGAAAACAATGTGCCCTTGTATTTTTTTTCATCACAACCTTAAAACAATATCCTGTGGAAAAAAGGACACATTTAATCTGGGTCTATTGACATTTTAGCTGAACAATTCTGATTTGAAAAACAAATTCTAAAAAAATGCAACAATGTTGTTATTCACCACAAGCTTGCTGACAGAGGGCCATGGTGTCCTTCACCTTATATCTCATAAGGCCATATCATTATAAGAGTGTTCTAACACTGCAAAGCTAGAACCATCTGGACCCCTGCAGGATGTGTTATTCTATACATACACAAAAAGTGTTTATTTTTTTACTTTTTTTTTTTTAAATTGGTGCAGTCTCTATTGATAGTGAATTGCATTGCCTAAAATAAAGTTTCACTGGCTTTCTATATCTACAAATTCATTAAAAAATTATATATATATATATATATATATCACTTAAATGAGTATGCCAGATGGGGTGGAGGTACAAGAAAGCGAAAGAGGGAATTAGAAAAGTTAGAGACGGCCTGGAGTCGCATCCCAGACAGACGGTTAAAGATTTAAGCATTCCTTTGACAGACAGAGAAGAAAGCCGCAGCTGTCTGCTGGGGGAGGGAAACGTGGCGATTTCGGAAGTGTCTCACAAACATCAGCTGTGTTGTGCAGAGAGGAAGGCAAAGGGAGCAAAACAAACGCAAAGTGCATTTTTACCAGAGGCGACGGGCTCCCGGATCATTTCGCTAACGCGCAACAGCAGACGAAAGGAAAGACTTGTCCTCCCCTTTTTAGCTCGTCACCCTCGTTCTCTTCACGCCTCCTGACAGTGATGAGTTCGGAGGAGACGGACGCTCCTGTCAGACAACCACCCTTACGAACATTCGGCCAGCTCTTCAACAGCACAGCCTGCCTGAGAGACAGGCTATGGAACATTCCAGAAAGGCAGCTACACTGTGTTGTGCTGTTCACAAGACCAAAAGCACACAACATCTTGTATACTTTCAGTGTCTAATAGACTTGCTGGCGAGAGGAGTAGTTGGTCTCCAAGCATGAGCTCTTTGACCTGTGATGGTGCGAGTTTATGTCTGATTACGGTTTGCATATTGTCTTTATCATTTCACACAATCACCCTGTCGAGGGACTTGCCAGAAGTAGACAAACGATGGTGTACTACTTAAGTTCATCCTCAGAAAGTTTGGCAGATTTGCCACATCTGTTTGAGAAATGATTCATGCTTGCAGTTACAAGCCTGCCGTTTGGGGCTAAACCTTGTGTGACCTCAGCTCCTAAAAGGGAAATCACATCCTTCCTGAGTCTGGCTCCAACTGAACTCCACAACAATGAAAGAAGAAGCCTTTCAGCGAATCGTTCAATTTGGTCATTAATTGAACACTCCTGAGTAATTACCAGACAGACGGGTAGCCGAGCAAGTCATGAAGCCAAGTAAATCCTTTTCACTTTCATTATTCAGGAGTAAGAAACAAAGCATGCTCCCGATTGGACTGAAATCCCTTTGTGGGTCATTCTTAAGTTTGAGTGGCCAAACGAGTTGGTATATTGGCAGTCATTTGAGAGATTGAAGGAAGTTTTTTTATTTATTTTTTTTTCCTGGACAGGATTTAAATGGCAGGTTTACCCATATGGCGGTTTAGGTACAGTAACGCAGAGGGCACAGCGATGGATCGTCGTCTCTTCCTCCAACATGGCTTTTGCTAGCGTCCTCTGGGATGTCCGGAGCAATAGCATGGTCAGCACTTTCACAGCGGGTTTCTCTCTCTCCCTCTTTCTCTCCATCTCTCACCCTGCACATGCTAGCCCTGGTTAACTCATTCACAACATCATTCTTTCCAATTAAAGCGCACAGATGGTTTCTCAAGCCCTGGTTTTAAACTAAGGTTTTGTCTCGCTTGGTGTCATTAGTTTTGTTTTTGGTGCGTTTTCTTTTTTTTTCCCCCCCAAAAAAAAAACTCAGCCTCGGTCTCATAGCGGGTTTGCGAATTCAGTGGTGCTTCAGAAGTTGAACTTCCGAAGTTGGGAGTATTAATGGACATTCTGGATGACTCTGTTTAGGCTGTGTTATGACTCTAATGTCCAGTGACCTTTGCTGGATTCAGCCCTCTGGCTGTGTAATGATAACCCATGCTGATGATTCTTCCTGGGAGCTCTTAGCAGCACCGCCAGGGCACATATGACTGCATGTCACATTAATCTGCAAATGCTATTATCTAGCTGGCAAAGAACCAAGTTAGTGTGAATGGGAATCAGGCACTCATGTTATACTTAAAAACTACTATAACAGCACCACTACTGCAGGCTGAAGTGCAGATACAAACCCTGTTATTAATTGCATCAAACTTCAGAGTTAAAATATTTACTTTTCAAATTCCAGTGGACTGTTGGACATACCGACACAACTTTTTGCAGGTGTGATTAATGCTCTGCTAACTTTTAAATGAAATAGTGGATGTGTTTGAAAACATTATTTGCAGATTGTATTTTCACAGTAATTCTCACTATTGAATTATGAGCTGTTTTTTTCCCCCTTTTGCATCCTGTTTGTTTGTTAAATCTAAACAGAAAGATCAAGATATTTTTTTGATCATCTCACTGATGACAACAGTCATGAATGTTAGTGGAAATTTTATGCTTGGCCCCGGGTCATTGCTTAAAAAAATAATATTCATTAAAAATGAAAACAGTACCGCTAAGGTCCATTAGTTACGTAGCAAAAAAAATGTCTTATTTGCATGCTATCGACCAAGCTATCTCAGCCAAAATGACAGGCGCCAAGGGCTTCTGCAAGTGTTATGTTTAGGATTAATGAAGACTTATTTGACTGTCTTAAGCAATTATGTCTGTCAGTGTGTTTACATGTCATTAGAAATCATCTTCAAGTCAAGCCACAGAGAAAAATTGTGTTGACATTTCAATGAAAAGCAGATATCAGATTTTTTATTCTATTTTTTTTTTTCACAAGTAATCCGGTTTTTGGATGAAGACACCTGTGCTAATGCTAATGCATCCCTCATCTCCCAATCAGAGAGGCTTGCCAAAAAATAAATAAGCACACATTTCGGCTATTACGGCTTTGTTTTTGTACGCGGCTGAAGGGCCGATGAGCAGTCACAGAGGCTAGTCTTGCTTTGTCCAAATTTCTGTTGCTTCTGTATGGAATTATTATGATGATTATGATTATATGTGATACTCAAAGGCAACACGCATAAAGCCAGGGGGATTATTAGCACCAATTAGAATTGGAAATTTGACCAAAGGGGAACAGAAACATATTTGTCTACAATATATTCATCAGTTACACCACTAAGCTATCATTTTAGCTCCAAACAACACCACTACGCTATCATTTTAGCTCCAAACAACACCACTACGCTATCATTTTAGCTCCAAACAACCAAGACCAGCATGCTCTCTGTTTTTTGCTCATTATTGCACTGACATTGACATTCATTTAATTTCCACATATATTGACATTATGTTTTTTTTCAATGAGCCACTGCAACACAACACACACACACACACACATGCACATGCATACGCACATGCACACGCACACACACACACACACACACACACACACAGCCATAAATATGATAATATTCAACTCAATAAAATCAATGTTCGTGTAAATGATATGAGATATCTGACACAGCACCTATATATAATGCAGCAGTTACAGAGCACATACAACGTTTATAATAATCTTATATATTTTAGACAATAGGGAATTCAGCAACGGTTTATCATGGCCAGGTTCAGTTACTTTGTATGGCATTAGCTAAAGGTCAAGATCTTCTAAACGTAAGTCCAGATCACAACAAATTTAATTTTACTCAACTGCATTTCCTCCCCTGAGTTTTCTGACACCTGCTAGTGTTAGCCTGCCTCTGAGGACACAAACACTAATGTGTAAACACACTATGTGCTTTTTCCATTAGTCCATTTTTTATTTTTGTCATTCAGTATAACTCATAGAGAAGGATTCCATCAAAAACACGTATTCTCTTAGAGGTCATAGGCAATTCGTTCTAAATGAAAATTACCCCATGATGCACTTGCTGTTCTATTTTAGAATGAACTTATTCTAAAGGATCTCTCTGCCTGCCTCCAGTAAAATTTAACTTATACAAATGATGATGTTTAGTAACACCAAGTCTGATTTAATTGCTTATGTCGTATTGTCCTCAAAAGAGACTAAGGCTGGAACCCAGTCACACACTGTAATTATCGGTAATCGTATTAATAAATCAAAACAGACTGTGCACTGAATTTGGAGACAAACATTTCTATTTACAATATGACAACATGTGGGCTTACAGATACTGAAGTCCATTATGACTAACCTGCATATGCACCTAGTTCTCTGGTTTCAAGAAATCCTGGTACAACTTGACAAGTGAAAGTGAGTACAAGAGCTTCAGTACAGAAATGTACACTCATTATTTTGACTCTATTCCTTGCTTTATCTCTGTGCTTTGTTGTTGACATCATACCACACAGAAAGACTGGGGAAATGGTTACCAGAGGCACTACTTTGTATTCGATACAACTCAGTGCGCGCAAGGGGACCTGGGCCAGAAGACTTTAAAATAAGTGTAATTATTATTTTAATTGTAATTTATTTACCTGTAATGACCTCACTCTCGTAATCAGCTTGTTTCTTGGTTGATCGATTATGTTGTTTTCCAACTCTTGGCTCCTAACTCTCTGAACACCGGTAAAGCCAATTACAGCCAGGTCTTGGCTAGATGGGCTTAATTAATGAGAAGTGTTCAGGTGAGGCCCGTTTCTTTGGGAACAATCCACAGCAGAGCATTTCTCTTTGGCCTCTTGCAAATCACATGCAATTCCACTGATTGCAGTGATATCGCCTATACCCCTTCCAACACTATGCCCCCCAAAGGGTCCCAGATTAAAAATGAGGCCTCACTCAAGCCTCGTCTCGCTTGCCACTGGCTGTTTTTCACTCTCTGGGAGTCCCTGTCATCTCTTATGCCAGATGTTCATGTTTTTACAGGTAAACCAGGGAAAATGAAGGTAACAATAAAATAACCACAAAATCATTAAAGAGTCATTATGAAGAGCAACGTTGAGTGAATTTAGCCATAGGAACTGTGGGAAGGACACCTGGGAGTCGCATGTATGAGTATAGCTCTGCTCTGCAACGTGCTAGAGATTTGCCAGAAGGGCAGATTATTCTGGTGGTACAGGATGGGGGCTTGGCCCTCAGTGGGAGAGAGGGGGTGGGGCCATAGCCACACTGTTACCACAGCGGCACCGTTGCTGTGGTGGCACCGTTACCGTGGTAGCGGCTTCAACACAGCTTATGCTTTCTCTGCCGTCGGTCGGTCGCCGGCTCCACATCCCTCATCTCCCTGCCAGTTCCTATCGATCTCCAGCACAGTGAATCCAGGCTGGATGGATGGCTGTGAGCTTCTGTAATGGCAGGTGCTTCTTGTTCCATTCTGTCCATAGTAATCGTCACAGGGAGCAGGGGGGAGAGAGGGAGGGAGAGAGAGAGCGAGAGAGGGAGGAAAAGCAGAAAGGCAGAGAGAGATGGAGAGAGAGAGGGAGGAAGAGGAGAAAGGCAGAGAGAGAGGAAGAGAGACAGCGAGAGGAGAGAGACAGAGGGAGTGAGAGGGAGAAAGAGAGATGGAGAGGGAAAGTATGAGCCGTGGAGAGGGAAAAAGAGAGATAGAGAAGGGAGAGGGATAGGGATTGAGAGGAGGAAAGACAGAAAATAGGAAAGAGGAAGAAAGCGGGAGAGAGAGTTGGAAAGAGTGGGGAAGGATACACGGGGAACAAGAGAAAGAGAAGAGAAATGGAGAGAGTGTGAGGGAGAGAGATGAAGGATAGAGGGAGAAGAGGGAAGAATGATGGAGAATGGGGAAGGACAGAAGGATGGGTGAGAAAAGGTGAAGGGGAGAGAGAAAAGAGAGAGAGAGCTTGAGGTAGCAGGATGTCACGAGCAGGGCACCCCTTTCCATTACCAGTCCAGGTCCACACTTGGAATGCTAAAGTTAATCTCTGACAAACAGGGGACCTGCTTCACCGCTGACAGACCGGGGTGAGAGGGGACGGCTTTATCTCAAGGTCCCTGCTGGTTCATTGTCAGGTCAGATCGTGCTGCCCCAGCTACCTGCCAGGCCTTCGAGGGATAGTTTCATTATTTATTATTATTTTTTTTTCTTTTTTCTCAGGTGTACCACACAGAAAACAAATAGGTCTATCGCCTCACCTAAAGTGCCCACTTTAGGATTTCTTTAGTGGTTGAAATGAAGTTTCATGAACCCAGTCAAGGTGGATCTATGCTCAGATGTCAATCATTGGTTTGTTTGAACCAATCAAAACATGTTTTTTTTTCCCCACAGCCTGTACAGTCATTGGTCCAAATCATAGACTCAGTGTTACTGTACGACAGCTTCATCCAGTTTTAGTTCAGTGAAACCTCACTCCCACATCGCTAGGACATATTAAGTGCACCACATATCCATGCAGTGTAAAATGTGACATTGAGGTTTATTTTTAATTTATTAATCTTTTGTCTTCCCCTAGCATTACCTTTTCTTCCCATTTGGTAGTATGGTGTATGGATTCTTTAAGCTGTTCTCATTGTTGCAATTGAAGGATCACATACTCGCCCTCTCTGGCCAAAAGCTAATGGGTTCAGTGTCCTTCATCAATGGTGTAGTCTGTGGTATTAATTTACACAGGGTATACCAATCTAAACTACTGAGCATGTATCATACCCATTGATTAAGCCTTATTACCAGCAACACGTATGGCATTTTGAGCTACTTTATGCCCACCTCCTCAGACAGTATACCCACCTGTGGGCCTTATTATCATTAATACATATGGGCTTTGGAGTTACAGTATGCCCACCTCCTCAGACAGAATACTCACCTATTAGCCTTATTACCATTAATACATATGGGCTTTGGAGTTACAGTATGCCCACCTCCTCAGACAGTATACCCACCTATTAGCCTTATTACCATTAATACATATGGGCTTTGGAGTTACAGTATGCCCACCTCCTCAGACAGTATACCCACCTATTAGCCTTATTACCATTAATACATATGGGCTTTGGAGTTACAGTATGCCCACCTCCTCAGACAGTATACTCACCTATTAGCCTTATTACCATTAATACATATGGGCTTTGGAGTTACAGTATGCCCACCTCCTCAGACAGTATACTCACCTATTAGCCTTATTACCATTAATACATATGGGCTTTGGAGTTACAGTATGCCCACCTCCTCAGACAGTATACTCACCTATTAGCCTTATTACCATTAATACATATGGGCTTTGGAGTTACAGTATGCCCACCTCCTCAGACAGTATACTCACCTATTAGCCTTATTACCATTAATACATATGGGCTTTGGAGTTACAGTATGCCCACCTCCTCAGACAGTATACTCACCTATTAGCCTTATTACCATTAATACATATGGGCTTTGGAGTTACAGTATGCCCACCTCCTCAGACAGTATACTCACCTATTAGCCTTATTACCATTAATACATATGGGCTTTGGAGTTACAGTATGCCCACCTCCTCAGACAGTATACTCACCTATTAGCCTTATTACCATTAATACATATGGGCTTTGGAGTTACAGTATGCCCACCTCCTCAGACAGTATACTCACCTGTTAGCCTTATTACCATTAATACATATGGGCTTTGGAGTTACAGTATGCCCACCTCCTCAGACAGTATACTCACCTATTAGCCTTATTACCATTAATACATATGGGCTTTGGAGTTACAGTATGCCCACCTCCTCAGACAGTATACTCACCTATTAGCCTTATTACCATTAATACATATGGGCTTTGGAGTTACAGTACGCCCACCTCCTCAGACAGTATACTCACCTATTAGCCGTATTACCATTAATACATATGGGCTTTGGAGTTACAGTATGCCCACCTCCTCAGACAGTATACTCACCTATTAGCATAATGACCAGAAATACATAAGGGCTTTGGAGTTAGTTTCCCCTCTACTTCAGAAAATATAAATACCTGTTTGCCTTATTGCCGTTAATATACATGACGTATTGTGTAGAGTGTCACCATATATGCACCTGCTCAGACAGCTGTTTTCAACAAATATTTTATATCCATAAATTGTACATCTATATATGTATAACGTATTAACATCATTCCTGTGGAATGGGTACATATTTCCATGCCACAAAAAATTTTGTAAATGAGGTAATATGGAGGTAAAACAACATTTTATTCCTTCTGAGATAAGGGGGACATAGGAAAAGCTGTTGAAAATCAAAGCAGCTTGCCTATTCTATAGAGACTTGCCTTTGAACGGATATAGTGCGCGCTGCAGTAAAACCAAGCGCAGGGCATAGTAAGTTTGAGATCGCTGCATTGGATCGAGGGAGGAACTGCTGTATCAGAATTCTGCATTCACAGCCTTCACTCCACATTCTCTTTTCTCAAGACAAACAGCTGAAAAGAGTCTTCACTTCAAAAATCCTTTGGGACGGCTCTCTAGATACACCACTATATGACACGTTATTATTTTTCATAGATCATTTTTCATAAATATCTAGCACATATGTCACATTCAGAGAGAGAAAACATACACACAAACACAAACAAGGAAAAAAACCTCTCTTAAGAACTACATAAGTCTCTTTTTTTCAAAGGACAGACTGTAAATAACTATTGATTGAGCTTTTGATGAACATGTATTAGTTAATTATGGATTTTCATTAGTAATGATTGTGTCTGTCCAATTACTACACCATGGCTTGATAGTAGAATGTACCATTTTATCTCCGTTAACAAGGGAAATTACAACCGAAATTTGGAAAACTTACTCCACCTCCATCGCATTGGTCTACAAGACAGGAAGCACGTGCCCCTTGGATACTGGCTGGTTGCTGAAGTCACTTGACCCACCACCTAATTATTTTAAAGACAAACTTGAGATATTTATTTGTGATACATAAATACATACTATCATACTGTGCTAACAATGGTTAGATAGCTAGCGATCATGTAAATACAATAACCATGCAACTCAACAGCTATGTCTACAATGACTAGCTAGCTAGAAAACAAACACATCGAGGCAGGATTTCTTGGGCAAAACTGGCCGAAATAAGATTCATCCCCATGACTGTACAGGTCAGCTACAGATATAAGACAGTGAAGGAAATACATATAGATATTAAGTCTAACACAGGTCTCTTTTGCAGTGAGAATGGATTAGCAGTTACCACTGCCTGCCATCCATAGACACACTTGTTAAACATTGCAGCTTTCCAATGATCGTTTTGCTGCCACAACTACCTTGCCTACAGCAAAACATAGATGCACAGAAATGTCCCAAACGCTGTCGAACAACATTCAGAAGGCCAGGGGCTCAGCTGGTGTGTGTGTTGACACAGACTTCCAAAGCATCATTAGTAGTGATGAAGCCGGGTTATTTAATCATATTTTCAAGGGAAAAATACTGCATAATAGTTATGACTATGTTGCCAACTCTAGAAGCAAAAGTGAAGAAATCTTGTTAAAATATTTTTCTCCCGTCCCTTCCCTCCTCACTCTTTCTTTCTGGTGATGTTGTCCTTTTTTCTCCGCTCCATTTGCCAAAATTAAATATAAGCAGAGGAATGTAATGAGTCATTTAAGTTCAGCTATGCACTCTGAGACACTTAAATTACTGATACGGTAAAAAAAAAAAATATATATGAATAAAAAAAAGAACTGAATATGCGATTTAAATTGAGCAATGTGCTCAGATACACTTTAATTACTGATGTGCTGGGAAAAAAAAAAAAAAAAAAAACTGACACGGAAGACTAGCACCTAAAGTTTCTCCTCTTTCTCACTTTTTCTCCCCTCCCCCAACAAGAGCGCAGCTCCTCCGCCACCTCCTGCGCTTGTTAGCAGGCTCTTGTCTAGCCCTAAGATGTTATTGGCAGTGTCATGTCACTAAGGCTTGTCGCATGGAATCATATCCCCCCACATGCACACCCGCCCCCCCCTCACCCCCCCGACCCCTCAGTCACCAGTCTCCGCCCTCGGCTGGCCCAGGTGCCGCTCTCGCCAGGCTGAGTAATCCGCAGACATAAGCATATCTGTCAGTGTGCTTGCCTTGCCCCTGTCTCAGAACCACCTACCCCCTCCCCACCCCCGCCAAATGAATGTACACTACTATGTGACCTTGAGTCCGTCTGCCATGGAGGTCGATGGTGGTGAGATGGGGGCGGAGCAGGGATGCTGCTAGATTTTTAGCGCTACTGGGGCACAGGCCCACATACTCACATTTGCAATTTATGATACATTTTTAAAAACTAGTTATTTTTCGTGATCATTTACTGGGGCACAACAAATTATAGGGTTAATAATAGGGTCTGGTGACGCCCCTGGGATGGCATTAACCAAAGGGGAGCAGAAGCTGGTGCAGTGAGGTCATCAGTATGCGACGTGCACACAGCACCTAGCTTGGGTGTGACTCAGGCAAGCAAGCAAGGTTCAGCTCTGTACATACAGCAGCTATTGGGACTTAAGAAAAACCGATAACGAGGCAGAAAACAGAAACAGCATAACTTACCCCATACTGCAAATTACGGGTGTCAGCAGAGCTCAGATGAAGTGTCCCATGTTAAACACATCGATCACTCATTCTCACATTGTAGTACACAAGCCTGCATGCAAAATCTAAAAAACTTGTGGTAGAGGGATTTCACTTAAAATAACATCAAGAGGAAATGTTGTCCTTATTATACATACTGTTGGTATTGTAAATAACTTGTATTTTCAAAAAGCCAATGTTTCTGGGTAACGAGAAAATAATATCATTGATTATTTCATTATTACATGCATTTATTTGTCACAGAGACATGAAACATTGACAGTAATACATAACTGAAGAATCACACTTTCTAATTATTGTTTGTCAATAGTTATTAATTATTGCCATGAATTGACATAGCCCTTTCTCGTCTAAGCGTGATTAAATCTATGAACATATGGCTTTGAAGCGGTATGAAAGGCAGAAATGGAAAAACAAGGGGCTAGACTCAAGCAAACACAATCTCTTTAACCTGCAGCATAATCTGCAATTAATATGCAATTTTACTGAACCACATTTTACAATGTGGCATGAGTTTCTTCATGTATTTTCTACTTTACTGACATGACATCATGTTCTTTGGTATATATCTGTAATATGTTATTTTCTTCTTGAAATAGAATAGCACATGCCTTTAAAAGGATTTGTTTTGAGGGAGTTTGTTTTTTTTTTTCTGACAGTAACAGAATGGGTGTAAAAAAGTGGTAGTTGCATAGTGCAATAATGACATGTGGGTGAATAATGATAAGTCCAATGAAATATCCTGTAGAACTTAACTTATTAGTACCTACAGGAGAAGAAACATGCATAAATACAGAGAGGAACAGGAAAAACCACAGCTTGTGAAATGGATTTTGCTGCTTTATGAAGGAAAAGCGGTAAACAAAGGTTGTGATTTGCACAGGATTGTGGGTAATGGCAGTGCTCCAGACTGATCACATGGGGGAAGGCTGGCTGTAGGGGAGGGTTGGCTCAGGTCGCCGTGGAGATGAAGGTATTAGGTGCTCAGGGAAAAAAAAAAAGGCCTGGAAACTCATTTTTGTGAATTAATGCTGGATTCACGGCGACAGCAAGGTTAGCGACCTCGTTCGCGCCTCTCTCCTGGATTACAGGGCGGCGGGAAGTCGGACCCAGGGGCAAGAAACAGATTACAGTTATTTGTTCGTCATGTTGCGTAGTATTATCGGCAAGGGAAGGGATGGCTTTTTGGCCGGAGGGGGCACTGTTGATTACTCTGATTGCATACATCAGCCGTGATTCATCCTCCTCCTCCCGCCTGAGTTTTGTTTAAGTTGTTATTCATTAACGATTATAGCTGAAAATGAGGAGTATTATCATCCTTTTTGCTGGAGACTATGCTGTGGTTGGCAGCCCCAGCCTACATTTTGCTAGTGCATGGCGTTTGTACGTGTGTGTGTGTGTGTGTGTGTGTGTGTGATTTGTGCATGCATGCATGTGTATGCGTACTTATGTGTCTTTTTGTGAATGCATGCATGTGTGTGCGCTGTGCATGTATATGCGTCAAAGTAGAATCGGTGTGCATATGCAGATAATGATTGCTCGTATGTGTGTACATACAGAAATGTGCATTTACACCACATGAATGTCCATGTATGTGTGTGCGCGTTACATGGATATGCACCTATGTGCATGGGACCGTACACACACCTATGTGTGTGTGCATGCGTATGTATGTATGTATGTATGTGTGCGTGTGAGTGTCTGTGGACATGACCAGATTTTCTGGTTATAATTTCGTTAATGGAAACACCTTTGACATTTCAGAATGTTTTAAGAGCGCACATAAAGAGACCTCCGGCGCACATAAATATCCAACCGTGCTGCGGACCAACACCCCCTGCTCTCCTCCAGACACACAAAATGGCCCCGGCCTGATCACGGTCGGGTAAAGCACAAGCTCCTCCTCACCTCAGAGAGTGGAACCATGTTTCACGATGCACGTTTCCGGGGAGGAAGATATATGCGAGCTGACTGCTAACATGATCGTGCCATTACACGTGGAGAGGACTGACTCAGGCCTGACATTGTTTTATGTGCACTTACGGGATGTCTGAATGCATTAATATATCTGCGGCGGTATACTGAGATAAACTCCTACAATGTGGCCTTTTAAAAGAGATGCGCTCAGACATAATAGCCTTCATGGGTGCTTTAAAACACTACCGTGACTGGTAGGTAATGTATTGGATAGTCAGGCAGTCAAATGGGTGGGAGTGCTGGAGACTGTAAGGAATTTATCCCTGCTTATTTGACAAGTAACGTTATGAAAAATTCAAAGCATAAAGGGCTGAATTATGCATAAATTCCTGTCTGGCTTCAGGCAAGAGAGGCAATCAACAGCCATGATGATCACAAGTATAAATAAATCTCTGTGACAAGTTTGTCTTTATTTGCTTTGATTAATTGGATTTTTAATATTTTTATATTTATTTATACATTTTGTAAAATTGTTTTTGCGTGGCATGCATAGAAATCTCATTGGTATGTCAGTACCCAGGTTGTAACATTAACTCACACGCACACACACACACACACACACACACACAATCACACACACACAGCTGTGTTCCACTGTATCACACTGTACTGTCAGGGAGTTTACTGGATCGTAAATTATGAATTCTGACTCTAAAATCAAATAAAGTTAATTAAAACAGAGTCAGTTCTTTTTTTTTTTTACCTTAAAACACATTATATTACATTACACTAAGTCATGTTTCAGTCTCGGTCGTTTAGCAGAAGCCTTTATTCAGAGTGACTAGCAATGTGAGGGAATATTAAAGCATCCGCAAGAGTTTAAGCGCAACAGTAGCACAAATCTGGCTAATGATGCTCCCCGGCCGTCACAGTGGGATTCCATTGGTTTAGTCCTTTGTCCCCCTGTTCAGCTCTATGGCTGTGCCAAATGTGGCAGAAGGAGACAGAGAGGGTTTTAGCGCTAGGCTTAGCAGATCTGTTGTGCCAATTGTTGAGATGTAAAATAAAATGTATAGTGTTAAACTAACACACCCTGATGTGTATATATTACTGCTGATAGATTTAATAGCTTTAGCTACCAGAGGGATTTTCGAGCAGTACTTAAATAAACAAATAAATTAATAAATAAATAATATCTTGTCGCATGTAATCATTACCGAAATGATGAACTTTTACTGGTTTGCTTCTTTTTTAGTGTGTCGAACAGACATTTTGTGCAGACTTAAGATTCTATCTTTCTACAGTCCTTGATGAAAGCATAGCTGGAAGGCATATAAGCTAATCAAGAGTTTTTAACCAAGGTTTTTAATAAACACAAATATGACAAATATGTATTCCTACATATATATATATATTTTTTTTTTTTCCAGTGAAAATTATGGAATTCACCTTATCTACCCAGTACCTGTTCGGAAATGGAACAGAGCATGCCCAGTAGGTTCCGCACGGGGTTATACATGAAGGCTATATGGCACGTTAGGTCACTCATAGCTGGACTGACTCATGGTTGAACTCAGTTCTTGACAGCTGAAAGGTTCGCCACCTGTTCCTCTGTGCCAAGCGACCAGGTACATCCTCCATCGCAACATCATCTCTGGCTGCCCTCAGATGAACCACTGATAGGTTAAAGGTGTAGGGGACATCGCCACGGTGATGGATGCGTTGCCAAGGCCGACGGCAACCGTGAGGTCACCGTGGAGTTCTTGAGTCATGTGGAGAGGTGGAGGCACACGCTGAACAAATGGAACATGTAGCTCCGCCCACAGCATCATTTCTGATGAGCTCCCCTTGCTTGCCCCCAAACCACCCCCCCCCCCACCATGCCCTGAAATGAGAGTGACTCTGTCCCCAGATCCTCGTGTTAGATCAGCTTCCTTATCTGGGTTGGGTGCATTGGGGGGGCCAAAATCTAATGAGGTGGGCACCATTTAAAATATGCCATGTCCCATAGAAGGACAGAAGACATTGTGTACGCATGCTACACATATGCCTTACTCATTTATAGAAAGCTGCATGCCAGGGAAAGTTACACCGCACTTGAGAATCAGATTAACTAAGGAAATACAAACTCTTTCCTTTTCAGTGAAAAAAGGCTTTCAAACGCAAGCGGACTCTGTTAATGTACTCTAATGAACACTGCTGCATTGTCAATTCTCTCCAATTTGCTGTTTATACCTACGGCTGCACTAATACAGTTCAGGCTTGCTGCAAAACACAATGGCGGGGTACATACTTGAATTGCTTCTTATTTTTTTTTTGAGGAGTTCCATTACCTCTTTCATGAGACTGAATGGCCAGTAAATTCAATCTTATTCTCATCTTCTTTTTTTTTCCAAAGGATTACACATCACCTCTTGCTTTCTCCTCTAGTCAACATTTGTCCATTTTCCTTTTTTCCTGCATCTTTTTTCTCTCTATTCATTCAAAGCATCTCCTCAAGGGCCACTATGTAAAGCTGTAGTCTGTTGATTTTATAATTATTATTATTGCTATTTTTGTAAAGATATACACGCTGTCTCCCACTGCTTTTCTTTCCCTTTTCGCCGCACTCATGCTCATCGGTAGTTAGCGGTTTCTGAGGGATGTAGCATCTGATGCATTAGAGGGCCAGGGAAGAGCGGAGCTGGCAGAGCACGCAGATCCCTGAGGAGGCGGCGTGACGCCGCCGAGCGTTTCCGCGCGCGGAGTCGAGCGGGAGATAATGGCGCATAAAGCCAGCGTGTGGCAGCCGGGACCCCCTTGGGTACGGAGGGGAAGAGGCATGAAAGCTCTGCCACTCCGAAAGCTGTCTGCAGCTTAGAGTCTTAGCAGTTCCTCATCTAATGCACCGTACCCCCCCCCCCCCCCCCCAGCCCCTGCCCCCTTTCCATCCCTCCTCCTCCCTCCTCCCCCCCCCCCTCCCTCCCTCCCTCCCTCTCTCCAGCTCTCTCTCCCTCTCCCTCTGCTCACTTCCCCTCTGGTTACCCAGATTTTTTACCGCAGGCCTTTCCTACTGCACAAATAATTCAGTGCTCCGTCTAAATCCCTCATTTCGATGGATGCGGCGGCACCGCGGTTTCCGGGGCGCCGACGGTGCAGAGCCGGTGCGGCGACGCGGCCCGGTCTCGGCCAGGCGCTGTAAGATCAGTGTTTATCCTCTCTGTCCTGGAGCAGAACCCTTAATACACTACCTCCATTTGGACCTGACTGAATCTCTCCTCCTCTGAAGAGAGGGTGGAACAGGATGGTTTTAACACAGCCTGAAAAGATTGCCATAAACACCTAGTATTCCAGCTCACTGTCTAATACACGCTGAGATCTTTGAGTAAAACTCTCTGAAGTTAACGTGTGTGCAAGTTGCATGTTTTATGGTACGTTAGTGCATTGGCTATCACAAACATAAGGGCCTGCTTTGAGTTACCCTGGTATGATTAGTCTATGTAACAAGACTAGACTATGTACAGGAACATTAGTCAATCAAAATGGTATAAGCCCACTTTACATTGACCAAAAGACCATTAATCAAAGGGGCATGACGCCATGGAGGCTGTGGGTCTGCCCAGCAGAGGCATAGCGCCAGGGGAAAATGGTACTTTTTATATACTTTTTATAGTATACAGGGCCTGAGGGTTTGAAGGAGCCCACGAGATTCGGGGATTTTTTGAATAATGAGTGGGGGGGCCCTCAGAACCTGCCTGTGTACTGGGCCCAGAATTTGTAGCTACGCCCATGCTTCCCACAGTAAGGATGACCTCACTTAAAGGAGAAGGTCCAAAAAATGTGCAGCCTTCAACTAGAAGGCTAGAATGTTATCAAAATGCCTAGCATTGTTTTGGACATACTGTATGTGATTCAATGAAAATACACCGTAGGCTTTTCAAGGACACGTGCAGTTCTAATTTCAAAATTAAACAAACGCACACCAAAGGACATGTTTGCTTGTCTCAATTAAGGCATAACATATTCAAAGAAAATGATGTGGTAATAGAAAGTCTGTCTTGATTCTTTGATAAGAGGACTGATTCATACATTTCTAAACATGGATTTATATAAAAAAAAATAGTAACAAATTTTGCTTTCATGCATTATTAAATTTTATGAACTGAAAATTAAGTTTTACCACCAACATTTTTGCAGTACATGCTTATGCCTAAACATATAGAATTAGCAATAACTGATGTTTTTCCTATTAAAGATGATATTCTTGGCAGTGCATTTATAATCCTTTACCCCTAGTTTCGTGTTTTTTATATGTGTTTATATTTTTGATGGTGTTTAACAGCCAGAGTATATCTCACATTTTCACCTGCAATGAGAGGCTGGTGCAGACGCCTTCTGCCACCAAAATCAGCGAGGGGAGAACATGAGGCAGCAGCCCCACAGGGTGCCTCATTTCCGGGGGGGTGGGAGAAGTGACGGGGGGGGGTCGGGGCTTACCCGCTCTGACACCTGCCAGAGCTGGAGCCGCTGATACGCAAATGATGCCGTCCTAGGTGTCAAAAAGCAATTAAATGCAGCTAATTACCAAATAATCTATGCAAAATGGCTGGCAGTGCGCGGGCGAAAGTGGAAGAGGGGGCTGGCGTCTGGCCTCCTGCCCTGGATTGAGTCTGGTAATAGGGTTTGAAGTCCCTCTATTTAGGGATTAGATCCCAGGTCAGAGAAACTGTTGAAATGTAGATCCCCTGTAAATCCCTGATTTCAGCATTGTTCCTCCTGGTAAAACCCTTTTTTATCAAACATGGGTTTATAGTAGAGCTATCTTCTGTCCCAGCGCGTAATGTATGCCTTCCCTTTTCAGACAGAGTCGTAGGCAAGGCCTTCTGAACTTGGAGGATTCACCGGGTCCCTCTGAATAAATTAGTGCCTATCATTCACAGAAATACTTTCAGCGAGGAAAATTTAGGGTCATGTACCCTCAGTGTTAAAATATAAATAAACTAAACATTCAAATAGCACAAGATTAAATGGAAGTGTCATGCTGCTCTGCTTTTGCACTTTAAGAAAGAGTATTCTGTGATTTTAGAAACATTTTCTCATTGCCCTGGCTAAGGATGAGATGTAGACTCTTGGTACTGCTGCGCAAAATAGCACATAAATGATGTACCGTGAAAGACAATTTTTTAAATTGCCTGTCGTATTTTTTTAAACATACAAACTAATACATACAAACTTTTTTAAATCAACTTTAAGGTAACATATATGTGCTTTTGTGTTTGTCTCTGTAAAGTATATATGTATACATCATATCTCAAAGATATGCATATACAATATATGTTTAAAAATAATATGAAAATAAACACACACACACACACACACATTTTGAGTGAGGCCCTTGTTCTAAACTCCATCCTCAAAGTCATTCTCTCACAGAGGATGATACATCATTATATGCAGAAAAAGGAGGAATTAAAGAAATGAGTCTGAGCACAGACAGGGTGTACGGGTTTGTCTGGGTGCGACCCCTGGGCTAATTTCACACCACATTAATGTAAATAGTCCACAGCCAAGTGCTGAGACCCAGGGACACCCACTTTATTAAGCCAGCTGACTGAAAGATATCTGCGCCTTGTATCTTGTGTCATTACTTTATTTAATCCTCTTTCCTCCCCCCACCCATTTTTGCCCTCCTCTATTTCCCAACCAAACACAACATGGGTTCAGTTAATGCCAACCTCCAAACTTTCACAGTCGGAAAATATTTCGGAGAACATTTATTTCTATAACCTGCAGTTCAAGGAATATACTATATTTGATACCACCCCCTCCCCCCACTCCACCCTACCCCGCCCCCTCCATTTTTTACTATAATTGTATTTGCCTTTCGTTTTTAATTTTCGTCTCCCTCAGGAAGACTTGCCATCTAGGTCAAGGGTATGGGAGGGAACTGGGTTGCCGTGGCTACATGGCTCAGCCCACTTCAGTTCTGAGGGTTTCTCGGGCTGACCAGTCTCAAAGCCGAGTTCACCTCGATTTCACCGCATTAATTGACAAATAGCAGCTAAACCCCCTTCTTCTGTGCACATGAAAGATTCAAATAGCCAATCATACATCTGATTGCGTTTCAAAAACAAAAACGTGCATGTCAATATGTCTCACTTAACTAAGCTAATGTACAGATGAAAAAGACAAGCTCGGAACAGTGCCCAACATGTTGTCAGACAATTACTTTTTGCTTTGTTTTTTTTTTCTTTCTTTTTTGTCTTCTGCAAATTGCCTTCAGCCTTCCCTGCAGTGAATGAATTAACATTATTCATTTAACAATTTTTTGTCTTGTTTTGTTTTTGCCTTTGTTTTTTAATCCAAAGAAACCCTAGGAGAATCTGACCTTATTCATGAAAGCGTGCAGTTTTAGTAACTGTTCTCATTGACTTTGGTATTGTCCTGAGGAGCCCGAGACTCCATCCCTCCTGAGGACAGTTTTGTAGCCCTCTGCAGACTGAAGAAATGCGTAAGACAGGTTGCGGCAGACGCAATATGTTCGCTGCTCACCAGCACATTTATATCCCAGCGCCAGCGAGTGAAGGGGAAGTCCGCAGAGTGCGGGACTCTGTCAGAACAGTTTCAAACTCCGCATCTAGAACAACCGCCTCGACAAGACAGGCCATGTAGAACCCAAGCTGTGCGATGTCACTCGGAAACATTAGCGTTTTTGGCTCTAAGCAACACCTTGGGCACAGATACAAAATTGAGCAGCGTGGGCCGGTTACCAACCCAACACGGCTCCCTGGGAAGCGTGGAGAGTGGCTTGTGAAACGTGAAAGGAAGCCCAAGGCTTGAGTGTTGGACCTGTTTCATCTTTTTGAATGCAGACAGCATAGCGTAAGGGTGAAATATGTGAGGTAGCTCACACCCTCACGGTTTGACACCGGGCTTGCAGTCACTGCCCACGCTCGGGCCCCTGGTGGCACCAATGCTACCGTCTCCAGATGTGGTCGTATTGTTATTCATGATTCGCGGCCGCAGCGGGTTCCTCTGTGTGATATTAAAATCATTTTTATTCATAATGACCCGCTTGAAAATTGTCCTTGGGAGGGAGAGGAGATTACGGGCCGGCATATCCGACCGGTGACCCATAGCTTGTGAATAAACATGAAAAAAACAATCACCGATCCGTTTAAAATGAAACGACCACTGACGAGGGACCCTCAGTAGGGTATGTGTGTGTGTGTGTGTGTGGGGGGGGAGAATGATAGCTCCGTTAAATATAAATGGAAATAAAAAGAAATGACATTGTCCTCTAACACTTTATTCAGTTACAGTATTGACTCCCTGTGTCCCTTTCATATACCCTTCACATCAGAGATGGGCAAACCTTGAGGGTGGCTTCAGCTCTTTGTTCCTGGGGTTTCTAGGTAACACGCAGCTAAGCAACTGTGATACTCTGGATGTAGAGTCTTTTATGCTGCCCCAAATATCACCCTTCACCACACACTATAGGCTCTGATGTGTCGGTCTGTGTACACACACACACACACACACACACACACTGTAGCTCTGAATCAGTACTTTAGTATCATGTGATAAAACAAAAATTTTAATTTTGTGAATGTGCCCCTGAATTATATGTTTGGTCACATATATATGTATGTGTATAAATATATGTGTTTTATGTAAGTAGATATAGATATCTCCCAACAGGCCCACTGCTAATACTGACTGGCTTTTGCTTTATTTGCTGTTTAAGTAGGAAAGACCTCAAAAAAACAGAGACAAAAAAAATCAATCTTACTCCCCAGTAATCAGCAATAGCTCAGGCAGCTAATGCCAAACATAATGACCTTGTAGGCAGCGGGGAGATAAGCCGAGCCCGAGCGGCCGAGGAAAGATGAGGCGAGATGAGATCTGGCCGTTGTCCTCCGACAGCGATTCGCTCGACGGCAGCTAACTAAATCTTTCAACCTGGCGGCACAGACCAACAAACCCCGGCGTCTGAGGACCTTTTCGAAAAGGTCACGCTTTTTTTTTTTAATGACTGAATCTGAATTTCCAAAAAATCTGACTGAAACATAATCTTTCTGCACCTTGCTCTACATTTAACCTCACATTTTTCTTACATATATTTTCTCAAAAATATTTCATCTTGCAAAGTTGTATGAGCAGTAGTGCTATACAAGGAACATTGTCCGCGATAGTATGGGGAATTGTGTTTACAGGAGATCAACAAGGATACACAAGCAATCTCGGAAATCCCAAGACCCGAAGGAGTTTTCTTAGATGGATTTTCACCACACGCTATGAGCCTGGCAGAAGGCGGACAGTGGGCAGCCACTCCAAACAGCCTGAGTTACTAACAAGGATCCACAAGGGGAGAGGAAGAAAGGAAAAAAACCCCCTGCAATAACAGAAATTCACAGTGCAGGTTTTCAGCTCAACATCTGCTTCCATATCGTCTGTTTCTGTACAGAAATACACCTGGCTTTTCCCTGGGTCCGCACACACAGAGCCCAGCTGAGTCATTAACTAAACATTATCTATGTATTAGAAATGGTCAATTATAGTGGCCGGCCACCCACAGTGGAAGCAGTATATTGGCTTCAGTCAAATGTGATAACTACCAGGATGCCAGCAACACCTATGTATTGGAATCAAATGTAATGTCCAATATAGTATGTGACAGCCTATGGTGAAACCTGACCGGTTCTGCCTGCCTGGAAGGCACTGGACCACGGTACTGGTGTCAAAATCAGCCCCTTCCCTACAGAGCCTTATTGGCAGACAATATTAAGTCACATGACAGCAGAAATGTGTCTCTGTTTAGTGATGTGGAAGTGAGGTTTCATTGAGCCAAAAACGGAAGGAGCAACAATATAGGATCGGTGACTCAGTGATTTGGACCAATGATCACGTTAGCGAAATGGGCAAAAAAAGAAAGAAAATCATTTTTGATTGGTGCAAACAAGGTAAAGATTGACAGCTGAATGGAGCTTCTCCCTAGTTAGGGTTCATGAAACTCCATTTCAACCATTGCTACCATTGCTAAAAGACTGTTTGTGTTCTGGGCACAGTTGCACCAAACCATAGTGTCAACCTTTATTTTAAAAATATTGTTTCTTGTTTTCTTTACACTATATTGTTTTTAGGAGAGAGAAACAGAGGCCCCCAGAATCATGGACCAGTTTAGGATGTATCTGTAACTGAAAATTTTTGACTTTTTTTTTTTCTTCCGAGGTGAAGAATGACCTTTCGGCAGCCTGACACAGTGAGGAGAGTGGTGAAATCCAAACTGTCTGTTGTGTCGGCCTCGGTTGGGTCCCTCTTGACTTCCCTGCCGTCTGAACGAAAGTGGAGAGACAGGACAGGGAAAGAGAAGGAACGGGCGGAGAGGAGAGAGTCACAAACAGGGGGGACAGAAAAGTCCTGCATGATTTGAGACGCTGTCTGTCACCTGCAAGCGAATTAAGCCAGGGGGGACTGAACTCTGGGGCTGCACTGAGAGGCTTCTGTCTTTTCCATCCCCACAATCGAGTTAAGAGTCCGGCCGAGGGTCCACAGAGCAGCAAGAGCCGGCAGATTTCCCTGTGGTGCTGTCCGAAAAACACAGCCAGGTACGGGGGGGGGAGGGGGGGGGGGTGGAATAAGGGGAAGAGGGGGGTAGGTGTGCCAAATCGCAGTCTGTTCACATTCAGTTTTAATGCTGAATAAAACCAGACCTGGATAAGAAACTAAAAAATATATTCTCTTAAAAAGCATGTGTATTGAAAGCACTTTCTCTTTCAGTACACAAAGGACAGCTGCACTCACATAATGTGCTGAGCTGTCACTTTATGGCACAGAACTTGCCAAGTTAATTGTTCTGAGGTTCTTGGCGCTAAAATGCCATCTCAAACATTTATTGTGAGGTCGAACATTTGAAAAAGCCCGATACGAAAAGTTATCAAATAGCAAGTGTCATCTTAAGCGGGATGAAAAGCGTGGAGATTAAACTGCAGAGGCTGCCATGGTGCAAACCTTTGCTTTGTACCACTGTGCCTTTGTGGGATTAAAGGCATGAAATATAAAGAAAAAAAGCCATGTTAAAAAAGAGAGTAAATGATTTCATATTGATATGTGTAATTGACGTGTTTTTTTTTCACCCTCAGCAAGATACGTCTACCTTTTGGCTCTTTGGATCAAGTGGGTGAATTCCCACGGTGCGCTGCGGCCCCGTGTCCTGGCTCCTGTCTTCTTCTGTTCAGCCCTGATCGATTGTAATATGCCGCAGTCGAAATGACCTCCTCTCCTGCCAGCCTAGCTGCAGCTCTCAGGTCAATACTCCGCCATGGGCCCCGGGGTCTCGAATTAAAGTCGGGGTGGAACAGTCTTTGTTCAACAAGTGGTTATGAAATGCAGGACCGCTGATGAGACGGCAGCCTCTGTCTCTTCCCATTTCTTTGTTTTTTCTTGTGGCTGAAGGCATCCAAAGCAAGTCTTTTTTTTTTTCAAAACCTGTGGGTATCACAGCCAGTTGTGTAGCTGAGCTGCAGATATCAGACTCTGAAGGTGAAAAAGAGAAAAAAGATCACTGTTTTCTTTCACTTCACCTTCTCTCCTTCTCCGGTCAAGTCTTACTATGGCAGTACTACATACTGGAATGCTTGAATCCTCTCAATTTATTACACAGCTAGATAATGACCTTACATGTTTTTGTTTGGTTGTAGAATGTTGTGAAACATTATATTCTGTATTTATTATATCTCAAATGTGACTTCAAAGTGTTTCATCTGTATATTTGTTTGATAGGTAAAATAATGTAATGTTGACCTTTTAGCAACATAGAAAGAGGACAGAAGCTTGTGAGGGTGGTGACATAATTATAAGTGACAAAAATTCTGCTGCAGTATTTCTATTCACGGCAATGTAACTGCAGCACTTTAAAAGAGTTGACATACTGTTTTTTTGTTAACTTGATTGTTTGTTCTGCTTCCTGTTCATATAGATTAACTCTAAGCTGATTTCCCTCTCTTGTACAACAGACAAGAGAAATGACCCAAGAGTCAGTACACATGGGAATTTTGGATGTGTAAATAATACAACCGGACTTGTATTTATCCGTGAGAGAAATGTGCTGTCATACAACAGAGAATAACTCTGTGCAGTTCACTGAAAAAAAATATGTTGTTCTTCAAAAAAGTCCACACAACTTTTGAAGGACTGCAACAGCGGTAGCGTAGCTGTAAATTGATAAATCTGATACAATTCTATCTTACAGACATTGTTTTTACTAAATTTCTCTCTACATAAATCATGTTGATATTGGCTATGTTTACAGACTTGTTCTTTAATTGCATTTCTTAATAAACAGTAGTGATTACATTAATTTCTCTACGTTTCTGTGTAACATTAAAAATGACCCCCGTTGGCTGCTGGTCTGCCTTCCAAGGAAAAAAAACCACGGACGCCCGTGCATGTGTGTATGCATCTGCTATATTTTTATGCACACACCCCCACATCAACGTCCTGTCACCGTGGAAGTGAGTTCATGCAAATCCACAGACGAGCTCACCCACTTCAGTGCCCTTGAACGCAAACATAGTCATTTCCAAGCAATTTCTTGGGGAAAAAATACAATAGCAACAGGGGGTTTGATATCAATTGGATCCTGTGTGTTTGTCTGCCATAGCATTTATTTGCCTCTTTTTCTCCCAGCTTGTGTTGTGAGAATGATGCAGGCTGAGGGATTTGTAAATTGACCTCAGTTTTAATGGGTTTGCTATAGTGATGAACTGTCATCCGCCGAACAGGGTGATATAAACATCAGAAAAGCAGCAAACCAAATGTGTGCATGTGGAGAGGCCCCTTTCTATAACTTATTTCTGCAGCTAAATGTTGGCATTTCTTTTTTTGCATGTATGTATGTATGTATGTGTGTGTGTGTGTGTGTGTGTTTGTGTGTTTCTAAGAGACTGTAAGAGAATGTTTCGAAACATGAAGGCATCATTTTGATGCATGTGTGTGTGTGTGTGTGTGTCTGAGTGAGAGTGCTTTCTTTTTCCTTTTTTTTTTCAAACAAAGTCGATAAAACAATTTGGATTCTGTTCAAGACAGTGGAGTGAATTTTATGGTATTGATTGACGACTTTAGGCTGCACCCCATTTGGGATGTTTGAGGCTCATGCAGGCTGTGATGTCACTTATTTTTTTATTGCTTCACTTACTTTTCCTGATGATTTTCCCTAAGTACGGACCCCAAGACGTGTATGATGAATATGTTATTATCGGACATTCGTCATTATTTCCAATGAAGCTCCTTGTTGTTATTCTTATTCTCTCTTCTTCACTCCATCCATCCATCTCTTCAGCACTGACCTCCACATCGTCAGAGAGTCTCCGGAGAGAAGCGCAGTGAAAACGTGCAAAGATCACCCACCGAGGTGGGTGACAGTAATTCACATTTTATGGACAGAACAAGTCAAGTGTGTAAAGTTCAAGTGAAACATCTCCGAAAATGAATGAAGGCATTGACATTTTAATAGAAATGATTCCCCTTCAGCCCCCCCCCCCCCCCCCCCCCCCCCCCGGAAAACAGCTCTCATGTTATTTGTGTTCAGTCGTTTACGAAAACATTGTCTTAGCTGGCCTTATTAAATTGATCTCTGTTGAACATTTTTTTTTAGCTTTTTTACCGTCCTTGAGGTGGAGAAATGGCTTCATTTGCTTGGCTTAATGTCTAATGCAGTGGTGTTCAAATGAATTATACAGTTGAGGTATATTTTATCTGAACCAAAACAGATTGCTATATATTAAACATATCATTTTTACTTTATCAAAAGAAATATCACAAGGATGAATGCAGAGTTGAATAAAGGTTGCAGATGTGGAACATTCAAATCCTCAAGTGAAAAGATTAGAATTCAAAAATCATGATTGTTCATCAAAGCTAGATGAAAAATTGACTTTTGGAAAATGTTCCTTTGCACATCGGTACCCAGATGCAACCAGCATTACACTCTTTTCATGAATATGCATTGGCAAAGTTAAGTTAAGTTATTACATACACACAACCACATACTTATTTATAAATGAAATCATGAAAAGTCTTACATGTAACATAGACAAGACATATCGAATTGTGTTCAGCTTACTAGTTCATTTGTGTGTGTGTGTGTTTGTGTTTTTTTTTTCTCAGAGAGCTGCTAACGCAGAATGGGCACACAGATAAATGGGCCTGCAATTTTCAGCCCTTTTATTTGTGTTTGTTTTGTTTGTTACAGCGATTAGAGCGATGGTACAGATCCCAATAGACAGGGCACAACTTGCCAGCCAACCTTAATGGCCTCTTCGCAGTTCGTTTTCATCGGTTTTCCCCTCACGGACTGTGTACGCCACACGGCCTGTCCTCACCGTTTAGAGCAGAAAGCGCAGACTGTCCCTAAAAACCATTACTCTGCCACACTCTCTCCCTTTTAGTGTGTTTTCCTTATCATTTAACTTACTATATGTCTCTTGTTTAAACACCCACTTGTCCCGACTTGACGTCTTTCGGCTAAATATAGTATCCAGTCTTGTGAAAATGGTGCTGCAAAATGGAGCAAGTCAGAAATTTGAAATGTCAGTGAAAGTACAAGTATTTTGGCTGTAAAACTCAATTTTCTTATCTTCTCAACACAAACGATTCCCATATTCACCACAACCTCATACCTCACCGCATCTATTAAAGATGAGTCAAAGCTCTTCCACCCAGAGACAATGTGAGGTTCAGCTGCCTAGTGCTAGTATTTTAGGTTTGGAGGACCAAACCCTCCCCCCTCCTACAATTCACTCATCCCCATTAAGAAATATGGGGAAGGCGATATCCACAGGGCATGAGGGTTAAAAGAATAAACCGCACAGCAGCCCTATTGACTTACATTTTGATTATTATATTCCATTGCATTTATTGTTGGTTTTATTTCTCTTAGTTTGGCATTTCTCTAAATTTGCTTTACTCCTGTTGCAGAACTTGAAATTGTTTCAGGTGTTGTGCTTACGTCTAAACAGTGAGTCATCTCTGAGAGACGCAGTGAAGGGGATGCATTCACAGGCCTCATGACTCATCCTGCCGTCTTTCTGCTGCATATCGAATGCTGTGGTTCCAAAACGGAGTCTCACAGTTAGCTGAGCCCCAAACCCCTCCTAAAGGATCTTCCTAAAATGATATCCCTCTCAGCAGTGCGTGTGCTCTGGCGTATGGTACAGATTTTTACATATCCATTCTGTTTGTAAGCAAACGAGGCAACATTACTTTGACAGTGTCCGACATCATCATTCTCTGCTTCCATATTGTATTTCTTCAGGTGAAATAAGTCTAGTGTATGAAGAAATGGAAGAAACTGCCTGCAGTGAAAGGTGCAAGTTAGAAAAATCTTGCTCAGTCAATGTACACACTATCATTGGTTTAAATGCTAATTGATAGCCCCATCAATTGATGGTGGCTCAGCATGGAAGCAGTGTGCTGTATGGCAAATATTAAGAAAAAGGTTTTTGCACCATCCACTCTTTGTTTTGTTTCTTTTTCACTTTCAAAAGCATCTTTATTTTGTGTCGGGACACGACAATATGTTTTGCTGAAGTGGGCCTGTAAGAAAGCCATGGATAAAAAATGATCAATTCAAGGTGATCAGCCGGCCTTTCACTCACCCTTAGCACGTGTTCTTGGTTAGCTTAGCTGTCTGGTGAGCCTACGACGTTCTGAATGTCATCTCGGTCCCTCAGTGGAGGCTAAACGTAGGTCTGTCGCTCAAAAAAACTCCCCAATTCCCCAATCGCTCTATCTCATCTCCAGTAAGAGACATTTCAGAGGGAACGGAGAGTCAGATATCGTAAAATCCAATGACGTGAATCATGGATTTACGCGTATCATTTATGAGTGTTCTGTAAGTGAAATCACAAAGGGCTTATGAACTTTTTTTTTCCCTTCATGATGAAGTATCGCTTGACTGTCTGGGGAGGATTTTGCAAAATTTAAAAGGAAGAAGGGAAGAGATGAGAGAATTTAAAAACAGGCTACCTCCGTGACAGCAGCAAGATTGACAACGCTGGGAATGAAAATATCTCTCTCATAATGGCTGTATTGGTGTCCTTGTCAGATTGACACAAATGGACCCTGAGATAAAGATTTTTAAATTACGAGCCCAAGGTACTTTCCCAGAAATGATTTGAGGAAAAATGAAAAACAGATTAGGAAGGAGAAAGAGGAGCAAATGAGGAGAGAGAGAGTAAGAGAGAGAGAGAAAGAAGGGGATTTAAGGAGAGAGGGTGGGGAAATTAAATATGAGCAATACTGTCATTGAGCAGGGTATATAAAAATTATCGGGAAATAGATATGTTTTTCTTTAATATATGTGTGAAATTAGTGGTGAGTCATTCACGGGGGACACACCTGAGCAGGTAGCGGTGAGGCTTTCGCCTAAGAAATGACAGGACTGACAGAGAGCGATTAACGTAATGTCGGGCATCCTCCATCTGTTCATAAAGATTAACATGGCGAAAAATTGACATGAATTGGCTGGAGAGGAAGTTAACATACTGTGAGAAACCAGGGAGATCTAATCTTCAGTGCACAATCACACATATACATATGTGAATCGAGCGAATTGACGCTTGCGTAAGCCAGTTTTAAAAGCTCATTGCCCTGCTAGTTCTACTATCTCTGTCGTAGCCTGAGATTTAGTTTAAATACGTTGTGTTTCCCTTCAACCTCTCTCTCTCTTTTAATGCATTCTGTTAATTGGTGATTAAATGAAAAAAAAAAAACAATCACAATAAGCTTTGGTGCGATCAAACTGATTGCTGCTTTAACCAAATGTGAACTATATAGTAGATTATCCTATTATTCTATTATCTAACAAACAGCAAGGTGATATTCCAACACATACCTGGAGCAGCAGCCCTCTAATTGATATTAATTAAGTGTCTAATTGAAATGATTTTCAGAGCCTGAAATGTGATTTTGTTGAATGATTGCTTAACAGGTGTCTTAATGAGGTGGCTGCATTAGATTTCTTTTTCTGCTGCTGGACTGAATTACAGGCTGACTTATGACTACAAATATAATTGCACAAAACATAACACCTTGCTTACAGGATACAACAGACACCACCGAAGAAAGAGAGAAAGAGTGTTTGTTGATGCAGTTGGAGTATTTCCTGATCTAGTATTTATGCGGTTACCTCTCTGCAGATATGAATGTCAATTGCTCTAGCCCTCACATGCTGTCATTTCGAATCAGCCCAAATTTCATCGCCATCATTAGCCTCACCGCTAACGTGCAGTTACTCAAACCAGTCCGCTAGCGGCACAGCGGCAGTGTCTTCACGTGGTTAACCTGTGTGTTGCTAACATTTTCTTCAACTGGGGCACATGATGGGAAGCACCTTGAGATGAGCACTTGTATGTGAAAGTGTTATCAGTGGGCAAATGAAACCCGATGTATTAAGAGTGCGGTGAATGGATCCCTCAAGGAGATAATAACCACAGGACTACTGTCATGAGTGGTAGAGTCGGGGGTAGTCTCCGCCCTGAGAGGAATCTAAAGTACCATGGGGACTGAACAACACATGCACAGTGTGCCTCCCACAGACCCAGATATCCTCATATCATTTCTTTACAAAAAAATACCACGGAAAATCCATAACAGAGCTAAAGCTCTCTGAAATGTCTACCTAGTGTCTGCGGTCGCGTCATCATTATTAACCTTCTCCCAGTGAGAGAGAACCTCGAGCTGGCACGAGCCGAAAGTAATTAGAACAGGTGTTTTTTTTATTTCCATTCATCCATTCCTACCTTCTCCTTTGCTCTCCTCTCCTCATTTCTACACCTTCTGTTTGTTGACCCCTATCTGTGTGTGTCATTTTTTGTTGCCCGGGGGGGGCTGGGGGGTGAGAACTTGATGAGAACTGACCCCACCCACCCCCTAGATAAATGATCTCCCAGCTCCTAAGTTGAGTGTGATGGACTAAGCGCGCTCATTTATAACCTGCCGTGGTGGGGCTAACGCTCAGGATTGGCCGATCGTACCATTGATCGAGCAAATGGGGGGGGGAGGCGGTTTTGTAGGGACATGCAGGGGGGGGGTATGGGGGTGACGGACTACCGTAATTCTGTTTCCATTGCACACGGCCATCGGGGTAAAATGGAAAATACTGGCGGTGATGAAGACGGAGAGGGTGAAACCGAAAAGGAAATAATACTAAAAAAAAAAGCGTTTTGCCCCCCCCCGCCTCCCGACAGCAGTGTCGGGGAATCCAGGCCAGGTCATTTACCGTAGCGGTTCAGGCCCATTGGTGGCTAATGCCAAAAAAGGCCCCGAGGAGTCAGCACGACTAGGGGTTTGCAGGAAAAATCCCCCACCTCCTCCTCTGTACACCAGGAGGAAAAAAAAAATGTAATTCTTCTGTTCATTTTGCTTTTTACTGCAGGTTACTGTGAGGACGGGACTGTGGGATGGGGCGGTTGGCAGGGTGGGGGGGTGGGGGGTGGGGGTGGTGGTTGGCAGCACTTTGACGGAGTCTGTGTTTGCGTTGTGTGGCATCATCGAGCTGCCACCTGCCACAAAGAATTTACAGATTTGTCCTTCTCTTGTTTTTCTTTTCCGCCCACCCCCCCCAACCACCAACCACCAACCCACTTCCCTTTTCGTGCCTATTATTTATGTGTGTGGTCGGATGGAGTGATTGAGAAGCCGTTTTCAGTGGCCCGGCCTGTGTTGTGAGGCCTGTCTCTTCTCTAATCCATCCCACCGGGTCAGGATGCAGGCGGAATCTTAAGGAGAGTCACTCTGGGGGGGGGGGGGGGGGTGCTGGGGTGGGCAGAGAGCCGGCTGACCAGCCGCCCGGTTCTTGCGAGGAAAGGTAATTTCTGCAGTTTCACTCCAGTACTTTCCTTCATTTGACTCTGATTAACTCCGATAATGTATCTCCACCATTAAAGTACTAATAAAAATTGGAAAGGAAAGGGGGAGGGGGGTGAGGAGGAGGGGGTAGGAGGGTCCCTTACCTCGGTTGGATTACTCTCCTAGCCAACAAACTTTCAAGCAGATGAGCATTATGGGGAGTCGCAGGGCAAAAGTCTCTCTGATTGGTCCCAAACACACGTGGAAGACAGCCCATAATAAAAACAAACTGTGAGGATTATCAATGGGTTACCAGAGCCCATGACCAATGCCGAGCTCCAAAAATATTTATGCCTCCTCATTCAGACGTGGCGAGGCGGCTTTACCCCATAATGGGGTGAAGTACATAAAATTCACATTGTAATGGCCTGAATTTGTGAAAAAAAGAAATTAATATTTGCCTACACTTGTGAGTGAAATTTTGCAAATAATAGTCTGTGTTCACAAAGCATCTCAGTAGCCAAGCTTCCTCTGCCCAAATGGTGACCTGATAACACAATGAGCTAAAGATACAGCAGTCCCTACTCAGGATGCTTTATGAATACAGGCCGATACCTGGCAAATTAATTCATTTAGTAAAGAAATGTACGACATCAAAAATCTCCACCCCACCTGGGTGGAGTCTTTGCATCCCTGGATATTACTGCCCCACTTCCTGTCCTCTCATCCTTCTAAGAATTTATGTACTTTTTTTAATAGGGACATGTCTCCATGTTTTCATCACTTTGGGATCCGATTGCTACCGGATGAGCTCATTTTGTTTCCTTTTATTTTTTGTTTTGAAGTCATAAAGCTTTATGTGGAGAATGTGTGCTGCTCCTTATTCTGTCAGCAGATCCCCCCCTACCCCCCCCCCCCCCCCCACTGCACACAGCGTTTCAATTACAAAGATGAGCCTACCGCTTTTAATTCCAGCACGGTGGAGCTGCTCTTCCTCAAATCCTTTTCATTTCAATCCCCCGACCCCTCCACCACCCCCCCCCCCCCCACACCTCAACCCGATCACATTCCCCTTCCAGTCCCACAGTCCCCGAACTGAGTTATAGAGGACAGGTCTTTATGTGGTTGTGGATGGTGGTGTGGGTGAGGGTGCGGGGAATGGAAGTATTATTTTGGGTTTGTAATGGTTGGTGGTGGGGTGTGGGGGGGGGGGGTGGTTGAGTGACATAGTAAGTTTTAACTCTCCTTTATTTGATCTTTGGCTCTCTCCTAGTGTTAATCCACAGAGTACAGTACTAGAACCCTGGACCAGCTCCAGGCAGAGAAGGGGAGGTTGTGGAGGGATTGTTTGGACTTGTGACAGGTTTATAAATTGCTTTCTTATTTGATATATGTTCACTGAACTTTGGGGCAAGAAGCTTCTTTTCAGCTTTTTTTATGGTTTGTTTGTTTCCTCTTCCCTTCCTTTTTTTCACTAAGCACAAATAAGAACCCACTCAGAACATGTGCGGCCCCACAGAATGAGGGATTTTGGGGTGGGTGTGGGGGGGGGGGGCACGCGGGGATGGGTGACTGATCCTGCAGTTGTTTGATCAGACAAATTGAGATTACCCGCTTCCAAATCCGAGAGGTTTCCTCTGAAAGACATGAGATGCATCCCTGAATTCCGCTGCCGCGGCCGCTGGGAAGATCACCGCACTCCAAAAGAGGATAGAGAACATGCCCGCGAGACGACGGCTTTGTTTCGCGTGATGGTCAGCTGTACTTCATTCAGTGAGTAAACACCAAAACACCCACAAAAACGGATTTGGCCTCTTGACAGAGAAGCTTTAGGACCATAATTCCTCTAATTACACATAGCAACAAAAAAAAGAGTTCCCTCTTGAATCTGTTTTTTTTTTTTTTCCTGAAGTGTTTGATGACAACAGCAATTATGCCTCCTGGCGAAATGAAAGCCTCCAGCGCACGAAAAGGCTCTGCATTAGTGTCACTACGAGGACGCCCGCTGCGAAGCCATTGAAGAAAAGAGCCACATGTCGCCTCTCAGCCGCCCACCCCGCCATGGTGACGCGCTACGCATCTACTTCTGATTCATGTCACAGCTAGCGACACACATCGCTGAGCGAGCCAGCCGTTTCATTCTGTCCCCGCACGCAGTACTCCAAATGCAGCAGTCGCCTCTCCTTCTTCATTTATTTATTTATTTTATTCTTTTTTTTAACGTTCACCATTCATCCGCTGTGAAAAAATCCATCGCTGCGACTGTCACGCGGGCGCCATTACAAACTTCGGGACCTGACGGGGCTCTGACAGATGCTGGGTGTAATATTCACAGTCGAGCGCTTTGCATTTGCAACTGCAGGGCCGCGCTAGGTCTCTCTTCACAAAGCGCACCAAAGGACTGAATTTTAATTAAAAACCCCGGCATGCACTCAGAGCACTCTTTGTGTTATGTTCTGTTTATTATAACCCTTACAGTCCTTTGAGTGACCAGCTGAGTGTGCCTAAGTATGTGTGTGTGTATGTGTGTGCGTGTGTGTGCACATGCAATTGTGTTTGTGTGTGCAGTCGTGACTGTGTGTCTGTATATCCATGAACACCTGTGCGTGTGTGTGTGTGTGCACTTGCGATTGTGTTTGTGTGCAGTGACTGTGTCCGTATATGCACGCATCTGTTTGCGTGTGTGCATGTGCCTGTGCTATATAAAATATTATTGCACCTCTGAGGATTATTTAATACAGTCGTTTCTTCTGGTGCAGAGTGATGAAAACTCCCAATCAAGCTACTCCTGAAACATTTGCAAATGCTGTCATCATACCCCGAGATCAAAATCTGCATCACAGCTTGGCCTGCCGTAGTGCTATTACCACAACTTATAAACGATTTCAGTTTACAATCAATACTTTCTGAAAATGCAAGGGAGCTATGGCCGTTGAGTTTTCCACTCGTACATATCTCCAATATTTCCATATAATGCCCCTCATAATTCAATGTGTGTGAGGCACAGAAGTTCTTTAGCTGTTATGTGTCCCAGGAGAGATTTATCATGGCAAAAAAAACAGGAAGTCTGTAAGGATTACTGCTACTGTTTGTCACCTATTTCCATACTCAATGCAAATGAGAATGCCCTCTGGAATGAAGGCACTGGATTTGATGGCTGTGTTATGTGGAGCACAGAGGAGGGGAGAGATCGTGCCCAAGGTGGATCACCGTTCACCCGAGTCAATTTCATTATTATTGAGTGCCAATATGAATTCACCCACACACAGGCATAAACGTACAGACATACTCACACACACACGCATAAACATATACGCATCCATGCACAAACACACACACACACACATACCCACATACACACATTGCATGCACAAACACGCACACACCCACACACAAGCACACATATATACATGCATGCACACACACACACACAAAACACACACATACACATATACACATGCATGCACAAACACATACACAAGCATGAACATACACACACTCAAACACATATATACACATGCATGTGTATGCACATACACACACACAAACACAAATGTACACATGCATGTACATACACACACACCCATGCTCACTCATATATGTACAGACACAAACAGACATTCATGCACGTATACACATATACACAAGACTGCACAAGATTACACATGCGTTAACACTTACTAACACACAAATACTCGCACATGTACACTCAGATACACACACACATGCACACTCACACACATACATTCACTCAGACAGAATCACTCACGCACAGACTCACACGCAAGCCACTCTCCTATGAACCATTTACTACACTGCAGAAATAACGGCCCCATCTGAAAGATTAATCACCGCAAAACAACCAGGCATAAAACATAAGAATATACCGCAGACGCACCAAACAAGTGCGGCCTCAGACATTTCCTCCCAGTTCCCAACGGCCAGAATGTAAACGTAAATAATTAAAACTGGGCCGACTTGCCCTCTGCTGTATTAAAATCAATGAGGAGAGGATGAAATCAATTAGGTGGTGGCGTTAGCGTCGGTCTTAATGAGGTCTGTGGCGTTATGGGGCCCCTGGCCTGACCCTTCGGTGAGTGTCCCTCTGCAGATACAGTGATGGAGTAGCTCTGCTTATTTATTTTTTATTATTTATTTTTTTGTGTATGTGTGGTGACCGTGCAACAACAGGTTATCCACAGGCGCTTCAGTTTAATGAACCCCATTGATTTGTTCCAGGGGTTGGCGACCAGATTGAATGAGGTGTTTGGACAGGAGGGAGGTATGTTCCTGGAGGAAATTGGGGGTGGGGGGGGGGAGGGGTTGTGGTGTGGTGTTCGAGTTTTTGTGTTCTGGACACTGTATGGAGTAGTGTAATCCTGCTTTTGGACATGTTTGGCGCAGCCGCAGCCTTTTAAATGTGCTTATTTATTTATTTATTTATTGATTTATTTATTTTGTGCTTAATTGATTCATATATTTGTGTGTTTGATTGTTTGTTATTTATACATTTATGTGTTTTTATTAATTAATTTGTTGATGTACTTAATTAATTTCTTAATCCCAGGGTCATTGCATTCTGGAATCAAATGTACTGTTACTCTTATGGATTCATATTTTAAATAATTTCAGAGCCTCTGGGCGGCTCACACAGTTGTGTCACATGGTCTTGGTTCAGACGGGGCTTATGCCTGGAAGATTTGTGTGACAGGCCAGCTGACCAATCAGGGGCCATTAAACATGACATGCTTTGCTGCCAGCCAATCATAAAACTAACTTTGGAAAACAGCCACACCACACCAGTCTCTCCCATATATTCCTTTAGTCTTTGGTTGTTGGCACAATTTTAAAGAATAGCCAGGGCTTTTGCCTGGAAGGTTTGTGTGGCAGGCCAGTAGTATTTTGTAAAAATACTTAGTCGGACGAGTCGCAGCACACAGTGGCAGGAGTCAGATTTCACTTATGACATCACATGACAGGAGTAAGGAGAGTTGACCGACACAATGGCATACACATCGGCCAAGCCGTCATCCGTCTTATCCGTTTGGTTAATAAACGATCTATTTATATGTTTAATATAAGCGAGTTTGTCATTGCTCTGTTTTATTGTTGTGTATTTCATTAAAAAATAATAACCAACCATCTAAGCATTAATTCTGTTCAAAGTAAGAGGAAGATCTAACGTAAAGATCAAAGTAAGCGCTCTACAGATATTGAGATTCACTGACACATATTGTCTTGTAAAATGCCCGGTGTAATTGGTAATACTGGTGTTGTCATGAGTTTATTATCCTCACAGTGGCAGCCCAAGACAAGCTGACCAATCAGGGGCCATTAAACATGACATGGTATGCTGCCAGCCAATCACAAAACAGCCATACCTCACCAGTCTCTCCCATGTCTTCCTTTAGTCTGTGGTTGTTGGCACGATTTTAAAGAATTGAAAATGAGAGTTCATAAGGTTAGGCCTGACAGATAATTCCTAAAATTCTGCTTGACAACTAGCCGTACGCCAGTTAATGCAGTTCTCCTCCAGAGTCGTTAGTCTCAGGAATGAATCACCTTCACCGGAGAAGCATTAAAATAATTGTGTTGTCACAAAAAAAATGAAAGTTAATTTTCCAATGGTTTTATGTGTAACTATTTTTTTGGGTCCTTCTTTCATCATTAAATTAATCCCAAGTCTGGAGGCACAGAAAACATATTTTTCTAAAACAATAGTGTATGGGGAACACGTAAACACATCAATTTCATAACAATAATAATTATATTCAGTCTAGGCTATGCCACCTTTTCTGTTTGCTGGGTTGTGTGTTTAATTAATTCCTCCAGTCCCTCACCAGTTGTAGAAGATTATTTGGGGTGCCTCTTTTTTTTAATTAGCCAGCCTGGAGCATGGGGACATAGTGCTTCAATTAGACACTTAATGAAATTCAATAATCATAAAACACAATTACTACTCCTGTGCAGTTGTTCATTGAAACCAATTACAGTCAGGGTAACAAGTGAGGAGCAGGGCTTTCATCATGGGTCTATGGAATAAAAAAAAAACACAGAGAAAGAGAAAGAGAGAGGGGACCCTGGGGTATCTGAATGCCTTTTTTTCCCCAGCTATTCTGGGGCATGTCTTCGTTAAAAAAAAAAAAAAAAAGGTGCTGGAAGACACGCGTGGTCGGTTAAAAGAAAAAAAAATCATGTTCAACACCAAGCCCTCTCGAGATAAGCAATTAAACCCTGTTTGGCTGGTTGTGTAGCGCCGCTATCAAAGTGCCTCTTCTGTAGTGTTGCTAAGTCGTCATCTTCGGCTCCGGCGAGTTGCCCCAGACCGAGAGGGCTTGCCGGGGAACAGGCGATAACATGTAAATAGCCTCTCTGTGATAGTTCAGGCATAAGCTTCTGTCTCGAGATGAAGCAAACTTTCAAAGGTACACAAGATACTTCTACAGGACTGGCAGCTACTGCATGGACCTAATTGGGGACTCACTGCACTTGTAAAGGAAGAGCCTTGGGGGACATGTTTTTTTTGGACATATTAAGCACACACCAATTAGAACACTGTCTCGTGATTGGCTGATACGTCCAACCAAAATCTTACCATGGATTATTATGCCTGTATACTGTGTGATGCTGTCCTTAATTCCCCTTTTTAAAGTTGAGTTTTTCATTATAAAATGTGCACATTCCCTCGTGTGACTTTTAACAAATAACTATGAAGCATTTACTGTGCCAGTATTTCCTTGATGGGTTTGGTTTTAATTTGATGTAGCCTAATTTAATTTTCACTTTAAATGTAAGTAAAAGTCTTTGACTGCCATGTATTTAAGTGAATAAAATCGACTCCTTTTTTCTGTGAAAGGCGGCCATTACAGCAAGGGTATCTGTACTTAATCCTATAAAATTAAGCCTCTCTCTGATACCTTCAAGTGAGGGCGATTTTAAAATGTACCCGGCAACATGAAAGAAAAGTATCTTCGGAGCGATTAAATCACTCAGCACTAGACGGTAGCGGTACGGACTTGGGGACCGGGTTTTTTGGTTTGATTCAAGCAGACTGCTCCTGGAAATTGGAAAGTGACCCCAGAATCAGGTCAGTCCCAATTCACACACGGCAAATTGTGTGTGAGGCATTGATTAATGAGGAAGACACATCTCGTTAAGGCCCACGGTGTCTCCCAACCCAGGGCGAATCCTCACTGGCCATCGCTTCAATCAAGCCATCGGC